>MU551630.1:1742968-1782281 GCA_024362625.1 Silurus asotus
GGTGGGGTGTGGGGTGGGGGGGGGGAATGACATCACTCTCTTACAAGGTCAAACATGATCCCAGTTCTACTTATATTATGCATTAAAAGTGCGTATTTTTTGTACTTTTGAGTTTCATGCTAAAAAGTCATGTGATGGAAGAGAATGTTGTTGACTAGATGAAGATCGAGGAGGCGAGGGTGGGACGCAGCGATACTTTTTGCGGTCGCATATCCGCCAGGGACCATGGGTGCTGCTCCATTACTAAGGGGGTTGTTCTTCAAAATTCACTGAACTATTTACACATACCGATAAAGAAAATTTGAACAAACGACATAAATTATTATGAAATCTTTCTGCAGGAAAACAGATGAACAAAATCACAGAAGACAAGGTAAAGTAGGAACTGTTATTGTAGTTCCAAAGAAAAAAGAAAGAAATAAAACACTTGAATAGTTTAAATTGGGTTTGAGAACATCCCGCTTGTAACAACCAATCACACGCAAGACCGAGTGTTGACGAGCGCAGTTCACCCAGCGGTGATCCGAGCCCTCACACGGCATCTATTTACTCTGCAATTACATCATGTTGTTTATAGAAGCCATTCAAACATCACCTGCATGCTGAAGTCTTTATAGAGTCTCTAACGACACTCACCCGAGTGTACGCACCAGTCTGGAGAAATCCAGTAGGCATGTGCTGCTAGGTAAACACAGTGGACCTTTGACCATGGAGAGCTGGCAGTCTTCAAACGAGTAGTCTACAGTTGGTACTTGCAGAGCTCTGAAAGAAAACAAAAACGTTTGAAAACACACAGATTGAGATCATATGCAGTCATCGTGCATTCAACACCAGAAGGTTCTGGATCGTTAGGTTTGAATTGGACACTGACTTGGCCATGATGCGTCTCACATTGCTGGCGAACAGAGTCGGATCCCTTTTCTCGTCCTCCGAGGGTGTGTAAATAGGAAGGAACTAAGCAAACACAGAGATCCTTTTTTAGACAACACAGGAATCATTTTAATTTCCGAGCAAGTTACAAAGTAAACATAGGACCACATTTAACATATTCCCACCTCGATCTCTATAGAATTGTGGATCTGACACAGTGTGAGCCATAGAATCTTAAACCTGGGGAAAAAAAATAATAATTAAAAAATAATATTAAAAAATAAATCAAGCAATTAAAACATTTAAAAAAAATACCTGCAGTATCAAATTTATAAAAATAAAATTGTACATAATTTAATCTAAAATGTCTCATAACAAGGACTAAACAACTCACGCTCCAGGACCCTGCCACGTCCATGAGATTGTGTCCTAAAGGTGAAACACACAGGTACTACAGTTTACAAAAAGTACCTGAACAAATAAACCATCACAAGGTCACATGCGTCCATAGATCTTGTATTCAGACCTCACCATGTGGAGAGCTCCTGCTCCTGACACGTTTTTCCGAGTATGTACATGCAACCTGAGTATCGTGTCTTCATAATTAATGAGAAGTGGATGAGTAAGAGATATTGAACCGAAGCGTGCGAGAGAAAGAAGCAGAAAACACAGCAGGGTGTTCAGTAAGAGGAAAGCAATCATCGGCGTGCTGCGATGTGGCTCGGTGCAAAGCGGAGTTTCCGAAGTGGAATATTTTCCCAATAAAATCTTGTCCAGGATGAGTGCTAGTGTTTGCATTTAGTTTAGACTATATTTAATTTAATGAGGAAAAAAAAAAATGACTTCATGCCGTCCTCAGTTTTTATCAGTCGGACAAATTTCTGACCGATACAACGAAGTGACACTTTACACATTTTTTTCTTATAGGATTGTTACCATATTGCTGAGTCGACATGTCCATCATAGAATATACTGCTTTACTCCAATATTAATGGGGTAAAGTAGTAGAATACTTTTTATTTTTATGTATATAAAGTGCATTAATTTTAAAACTTGAGTGTTTAAAGGCAAAAAACCCAAGCCACACCTGGGCCCCTGAGTAAGGCCCTTAACCAATTTTCAGCATTCCACTGTCTGACAATTTTCTGACACCCAGTGATGCTTTACTGCTTTTTTTTTTTTTTTTTTTTTTTTTTTTTTCCATATATTTTTTTTTTTTTTTTACTTTTTTCCATATACCCCCTTTAGTGTTTTATTTTTAAGCTTCAGTTACCAAAACAAAATCCATATAAAAGCTCTAATACTGATTTTTTTTTTTTTTTTTTTTTTTTTTTTACATAAACACAAGGCTAATCAGAATCGCACATCATCCGTGACCCTGATAAAACTCTAAGTATCCTAAAATATGAACTGCAACATAGCAAATTAGGCATCATACTTAATGTTGCTCTAATATGCTGCCTGAGTGTAGGAGAGCCCCAAGGCTTGCTGTCCTGCACTGGTTAAACCTTTGAAACCTTTTCCTCACCAGTTCATTAGGATAGCGCAGAACCACCGGCTGGACTGGAACCCCAGGAATAAACGCACCTAAAGGAGAAAAAGGAACATTTCAGTGTTAAACAATAGAGTACATTGATAGATGACTACACCTCATGTATAGGGTTTGGCTGGTACACAATCAAAACCACTGATGAAACGTGATGAGCAACATCCTTTTTTGTCTGTGCTCGTGTCCTCGGTTTACCTGAAGCTGTTTATGGGAGTAGAACAATAAAAATGGGCAGCCTCATCTGACCTGTTGTACAGTAATATGACTCTCTATGTACACACACACACACACACACACACACACACACACACTCACACGTGTACGCAAAGATCTTCTTTCTCTACATTGTCATTTTTTATTTCTTTCCATAGAGAATACAAAAACACTGACTATAGAACTGGCAGAAAACCAGGCAGACATACAGACAGAGATACAGACCAACAGACTGATTGATTGATTAATTGATTGATTGGATAATAAAGAGACAGACAGTCAAACAGACAGACTGATGGAATCAAAGTTGGTCAGAGACAGATAATGAAAGAGAGAAACACAAACAGCTTGGCAGAAAGACACACAGAATTGTTATCAAAGAAACGAATAAAGAGAAAAACAAAGCTGACATGAAAAATAAGTACATATATTGAAAAATTCCTCATAAAAACATTTTTATTTCCGAGTTTTTTTTTTTCTTCCTCATGGCAGGACGTGACCCACAATTTAGGAATGTGAGAAACCTCGCACTCTACCCCAAGATAACACGCGGGCATGAGGAAGTGTTATGGCATCTCTTGGTACGACATTCAACCTGGTGTCCGAAGACTATGAACCTGATGACCTTCACTCTGAACACAAAGCTCTCTTTCAGCTCTCAGTCAGTAGACATACAACGAACCAAGGGCACCGTTCTCTTCAAATCTAATTACCGTCTTCACTTTCAGCTTTCCAAGGGCAGATCTGTGAGCATGTTTATCTTCGAATAACCTTGTAGTCGAATAACTAATGGGAAATTCTTTTACGGCAGTTAGACCCAACACGCCCTTCACTACGCTGTTAAAATAGAAGCCAGACTGAATCAAGGCTGTCTGCTAAATGTTAAAAATAAATTAAATTATTCAATACCAAAATGTTACAATTATGGGATGTCTTTCTATAATCAGAATTTGTGCATAAAACAAAGATTTTGTGAAAAATCCGCCAGGTTTGTGAAAATTGCCCCGATTTGCCCCGTTATCGACATCTGGCACTAACGTCTCATGGGGCACGAAAGCCACGGGAATGAAAGTATACAAAAAAACATACTGTGACAGGCAGACGAGAGAAACATGAATGAGGGATTTTAACAGATGAAGAGGGATTAGGGATGTGGAGGACACACATAAAGCCATGAGTGAGAGAGGATCAGCAAAAAACATAACAGGACCGGACAGTGCACACACTGTCTTCCTCTTTCCAGTGTGCACCATCACTGATCCTCTCATTTAAGTGAACCGTCACGGTCCACAAAACAGAGAGAGAGAAAGAGAGTGAGGCAGAGAACGAGAACATGCTGAAACAACATCTATGGCAACCAGTTCTCCAGACATACACACACACACACACACACATTCTCTCGCTCTATCAGGCACACAGAGTTTTAAACCAACACTGGGGGGGGGTGTAGATAGCGAGAGAGAGAGAGAGAGAGAGAGAGAGGGTGTGGCAAGTATGGGAAAAAAAGAGACAGATAGATAGACAGAGAAAAGGCACATACCAGGCTTAAATGTGATGAGGCAGGATCTGTTGGTGCAGGTCCCCTCAGGAAATATCATGATCTGAAATCAAACCATAACTGAGAACATGTTCATGGAAAAATGTGATAAACAGAAAAAAGACCGACAGTCAACCAAAACAGACAGACGGTTATTTTACATGTTTACAGACAAGGAGACAGACGGCTGAAATGGACATTCGGTGCCACTCAGATAAGGACGGGTTCCTCAATAGGGTTTCTTGCTCAAGCCATCTGAGGGAGTTTTTCCACAGTCGCCGCTTGGACGCTCATTAAGCATAAACTTTTATAAACAACTTTTTTAAACAATTATAAGGAAGAAGCTTATAGGCACTAAACTAATACATTGATTTGTATAACTTTATAACTGCTCTATCTTTGAGAGCAATGTGCATTGTTAAACGCACTACAGTTCAGTGCCTAAAGGAAAAAAAAGACTGAATCGAATTAATTAGGCAATATGATTGTCAGAACGATAGACAGTCAGTTTTCTTAAGAACCTGATCATCGTTCTGATTGTAACGAACAAAAGTGTGCATTACCTGAGGCCACTGGCCTGCTGTGCACGCTCGGCGTTTAATCTCCTCCACGGTCTTCCTGCGAGAATCAGGATCCGAGCGAGACACGAACACCGGACGGATGAACTTAATCAGTGCTACGATGGAAAAGGAACGAATATGAAACAAATTAAACAGATTGATAATCTGAAATTGTTAACATGGAGGGGGAAAAAAACCTGCCTCGGTATATCATTCTGCCTCAGTATATCATTTCATCTCATCTGATTTTTTTTTTTGTTTGAAACCAGATCAGATTTCCATGTAACCAAACAGGTCAAAGGTCTAGCAGGAGCTGTTTGTTTTATTATTTATGATCGGCTGATGCACAGTTTGACTGTGTACCTATTATTAAAAATACATATGCATTATTTATTATAAATGTGACTGTGAAAACTGCTCTAATGCACCAGCACTGCTTATATAAAATAAAAATGACGACATTTCTAACAATCACCTGACAGAATATGATGCAGCATGAACTGAGAACAGACACACATTACATGGACAAAAGTTTATGGACAACTGAGAATAAGTATGTGCTTTTCAAGCATCCTGTTCAATATTTCATTCCCATTTGCTGTTATAATAACCTTCCCTCTTCTGGGAAGATGTTGCACCAGATTGTAGTGTGTGCTTTTGGAGATTTGTGCTCATTCAGCTCCAAGAGTGTAAATAAAGTCAGGTACGTTACAAAGCTGGCTTTGTGCACGAAGGCATTGTCATGCTGGAACAGGGTTTGGTCTCCTAGTTCAAGTGAAGAAAATAATGTATGATACCACATCCAAGAACATCCTTCATATTTGAGGGCCTCCACATGTGTGGTAACAGTTTGGGGAGGAGCCACATATATATATGTATATATAATGTAACATTATAATGTACATATATAATGTAACAGCAACATCTCTTTGTTACAAAAGCACTGTGGTATAAAAGAAAAAGGGTTTTTGGTATTTTTGGAAATTAATTTTAGGATGGCAAAAGCAGATTCATTTCACTTTCTATAATTCTATGTTGAGTATTTTTTTTTTTCTTCACTTTTACATGGTTACCTCATTATGTAAATCATTATTTCTATATGCTTACACCTATTGTGCTATATTGGATTTAATACACAGTCCCTTCGACAGGGAAGAAGCAGAAATTAAAATACAATTGGAGGAAACTTACTGCCCCAGACAGGAATGTCTTTGCTCTCCGATTTCATTACTATCGATGCCATAGTCATAGTCACAGGAATGGCATCAAAGTAAGATGAGTGCGGTGCCAGCGTGAGGATGGGTGCTTCACTGGCCTGAGCTGGTCGGCCTTTTACCCGAATCCAGTGGAAACCTCCGGAAAACCACATCGCCCTCATCAAGCCTCTGATGATAAGATCCAACAGCCTGAAATGTGTATATGAAAAGGAAATGAATTATCAGCAGTTCCAATGCTGTGTAATGTGTTGTTCAGTTTATGAAGAGCCAATTGAGATTGAACATCAAGTCTTTAAATAAACTTTGTGGTAAAACTTAAGAGATATACAGTACAGTCCAGTGTTAAAAAAATGCAACGTTGAGAAGGTCTCCACTTACCACCTCCACCAGGAAAGAGGCTCCACGGCATCCTCTGTGCGGCCCAGAGTGGCCAAGAACACAAAAGGCCATGCGAGCAACATGAAAAAAGCAGCGCCGAGCAGTCGCACTGGAAACAGCGTCACTGTCATCAATGCAATCTTGAGGGGAAAAATGTAATTAAAAGATGAAGAAATACAGCATCACATACCAATTACAAATGTCAACACTGAAAAAACATGGATGAAGACCAAATATACAGTAAGTAAAAGAATCGGAAAATTCGGAAATACTACCTAAACGATTACTCATTTAAATTAAAGGAGATATACAAACAGTCTCAACCAATCTCATGTCAATCTCGAATGCCTATAGAGTAGTATTGCATCCCTCATAGTTTTATCAGATTTTTTAAAGAAATATACAGCTTTGCGCTTCTCTCCCGAAACAGCCGAGCTCCTGGGAGGCGTGGCGTGGGCGGAGCTAAAAAGTCACAAGCACTCGCAGACTTTGCTTATTGATCGTCTGCAAGCTGTGAGATCGCAATAATTTAAACAGGAACAAAAACATCATAGTCTTAAATTAACTATGGCTTACAATCAGATCCAGCCGTACATACATGATCCAGAATTGGACTCTGAAACTCAAATTAAACATCACGAACAGCAGCAGCAACAACGACTACAGTATAAAGTTCTCAACAAGGTTCTCTTTCCCTTTCATTGAAAAACACATTTATTTGGAGACATTCTTCTCGAGCATGTCCTGTGCAGAGCTGCCGACGATTTTCATAAGCGATTGAAGCACGGTGATGGGTGCGATCTTGCTCTGGTCGCTATGTGAGGGCTCTCCTGAAGGAATTCTGCCTTTCATGATGTTACGATTCTAAAAAAGACTTTTTCCAAAACATATCCTAGCATGGAAGGAGTGTATTTGGCACAGAAATACAGTACTCTGTCATACATCTAAATAGTATTTCGAAACATCAGCCAAGTTTAGCATGAGAATCCAACTCTATGCCACTGTATATAACTCAAAATGCATGAAATAGCATTAGAACCCCTCCTTTAGAAAGTCACTTGTGAGTGCTTAAGGGGGGGAGTGTTATATACTTAGATATATAATGAAAATCTAACACCATAATGCACAGTGGGCGCTTAATGTATCGAAGAAAAAAAAAACGGTGACAAAAAAATTAAAAAAATTACAACTTAACAAGTAACAAGTTTAAGAAGAAAAAAGCCTAATAGGAGTAAAACCTGACGTGATCTTTAACCACTGTAGCTCATTCAACTCAAAGGTGTTTTGCGCCTTTATAGATAATTTATAGATTAAAAGCAGTGCGTATTTGAGTTACCATAGCCTTCCTGTCAGCTTCATCAGTTCTGGACTTTCTCCTCTGACCTTTATCTCAACAGAATGGAAATTTCCACCCATAGACCTGCTTTTCAGCTTTGCACTGCAGCCACGATTGGCTGATTGGATAATGACTGTTTGTTTAAATAGATTGGTGGTCCTGATGAAATGGTCCGTTTTTGTAATGTTTCTTATCACAATTAAGTACATACCATGTATTTATATATCTCAATAAAAAAATATATTAGTGTAATTCTAGGAATTTTGCAGGTTTCAAACAGCATTTGCAAGACTTTTCAGACAAGCTTGAATATACATGAACTATAATGACAGAGTTTGTAAGCGAGTTCTCATGTGTCTTTGTTCCGTGGAACTGCTGAAGGATCCCGTAATGTAAATTCAGAACAGGGACTTCTATTCAACCTGTAAGATCCACAGCCAGTTCGGCAACAAACACGCTTTATCTCGATTTCCATTAGAAGGCTCCTCTAAAACATGTTTACGCTCCTATTTACTAAATCCTCATTAATAATGCAGCGTTTACAGTCAGTGATTGGTGGAGAGGGCATGCAAGCACTACTACAATGACAGATTTATTTACTACTTAGCACTGTAGGAGAGCACTATAGGTGAGCACTGTAGGTTTTTATCTGAAGGGTGATTGTGTTGGAGTGTTATTTTAAAACAAGTAGATGAATGGAAACTAATTGTAGCACATAGTATCATTTCCTACTTCTTTTCAAGGAACCTAATGAAATTTTGAGTTTTATAAGTTTAAAGAAATAAAATGATTATAAAATGTACAAAGTTTTGGCACTTGCTGATTGATGGACTCCATCTATTACTACTGGTATGTCAGAAAACTACTCCAGTACCTCCTCTGGGTATTTTCAGAATGCAACTTACAACCTTCTTTGCTTTCTTTGCAATCATTAACCATTAAATGCGCCCAGCTCGAGGTCATGTGTTGAACATATACAAGGATTTCACCCATCATGCAAACAATTCCACAGTTTTCTCGAAATGCCTTCGAAATTCAATATTTATGAACTCATTTCTATTAAGCCATTGCCATTTCTTTGAAAATGCTCTACACTATGGTTTGAATGGTATCCATAGGGAAGGACATGCAAAGTTCCAGACTTAGTTACAGTAAGTTACATATTTCTAGAGCTTTTTTTGTATTATTCGGCCTGCAGCTACACGAACACGGATAATTTCAACACCAAACCAACACGACTAGAATCAAAAGATAATTTTAATCTAAAACAAATTCCATACATGTCACACGTTTGCCGGTTTTTAAGTTAGGGATCGTAAAGCATCATGGAGAGAAAATATTCAAACTTCTCTAATGAATCTGTCCTTTCATTGATTTTCACATGTCTGAGATGTAAAAACTCAAAACAAATATTTATCCTCCAAAAATACTCAACCTCAGTTACATTTTTCTTAGCTGAGTGTAACACAAGCCATTATGTATTCTAACAAGTTTAGTTGGCTGTGCATGAACATTCTCCATCATTTATGTATAATTAAAAATTGTAAATAATTGTAAATTCATCATAAATTCATCAGAGCATACCCAAGAATATCTTCTACATAAACACAGTATCTCACAAAAGTGAGTATATCTTTCACATTTCAGCAACTTTTCAGCAAATTTTTGTATATTTTCTCAAAGGACAATACTATAGAAATGAAACTTGGATATATTTTGGAGTAGTTAATGTGCAGCTTGTATAGCGGTACAGATTTACTGCCCTCTGAAAATAACTCAAAATACAGACATTATTGTTTAATAACTTGCAACAGACAAGTACACCATAACTGATAACAGCTTTATGTCGTGTTAACGTGCAAAGCCATACGTCCTATTCATCGTGTTCATGTTTTTTTCCTGCTTGTCAGGACCATACAAATTTGTGTATCTTGTATTAGAGCGGTTAAAATTTTGCTTTGAGTACAATTCTCGCATACTGACCACTGGATGTTCAACATGGCACCTCATGGTAAAGACTCTCTGAGAATTTGAGAATTAGAATTGTTGCTCTGCACAAAGATGCCCAGGCTATAAGAAGATCAGAAACACCCCAAACCTGAGTTACAGTACAGTGGCCAGGGTAATACAGAGGTTTTCCAAAATGGCTTCCACTCGGAAACAGGTCTCGCAAGAGTCCATTAAAGAAGTTGAGTCCTTGCAGAAGCGGAAGGTCTGCTTCACAGTATGCCGCAAACCGCAACAAGTCGGTTTTCATGGCTTAACAACCTGTTCAAGATCATGAACTACTGGAACCATATCCTGTGGTCTGATAAGACTTAGATAAACTTGTTTGGCTCAGATGGAGTCCAGCATGTGTGGCGGCACCCTGGCGAGTACCAAGAAAATTGTGTCTTGCCTACAGTCAAACATGGTGGTGGTAGCATCATGGTCTGGGGCTGCATCAGTGCTGCTGGTACTGGGGAGCTGCAGTTCTTGGAAAACATGGATTTCAACATGTACTGTGAATTTCTGAAGCAAATGAAGTTCTCCCTTTAGGAACTGGTCCGAACGGCAGTTTTCCAACATAATAACGACCCCAAACACACCGCTTAGATGACAACTGCCTTGCTGAGGAAGCTAAAGGTGAAGGAGATTAAGCGACCTAGTATTTCCCCAGACCTGCTATTGAGCACCTGTGTTTATATCCTCAAATGGAAGGTGGAGAAGCGCCAGGTGTCTAACATGATGTCATTATGAAGGAGTGGAAGAGGATCCCAGCAACAACTAGTAGCAGCTCTGGTGAATTCCATACCCAGGAGGATTGAGGCAGTGCAGGATAACAATGGCACTCAGACAAAATATAGACATTTAAGACACAGATTTGACTTCATTTAGGGTGTACTCCTTTGTGTTGCCAGCTCTTCTGACATTAATAGATGTATGTTGAGTTATTTTCAGAGGACAGTAAATCTGTACTGCTATACAAGCTGCATATTTACTCTAAATGTATATCCAAGTATACACACACACACACACACACACACACACACACACATAAATATATATATGCCTATTTATCTGCACTTGTCCGTTTGCACTTCTGGTCAATGCTGAACTACATTCATACATACATTCATACATACATTCATTGCTGTGTATTGGTACTATTCAATGACAATACAATTTGTTAATTCTATCCATCTATCTATCCATCCATCTATCTATACAAGCTAGTAACCTAATTGCATTTACTTTCATTCTCACTAGCTAAGATAAGATAGACCTGATAATCAGGTTTTATCGCTGCTTCTTTCAAATAATATTTATTTAGTTGCATTCTTAAAACACATGACTCGTGATTTCCTGTGAATTCTATCGATATGGTCTTCTTGTAGAGGACTTCCTTCTGAAAAGAGTGAAGGAATTGCAAACAGATACTGGGGGTAGCATTGACAACTCAGACTTAATCCTCAGCTTACAGTTACTGCCTATGCAGGGTCTGTGTGGCTTTTTTTGTGATTTCTATAAAACATACAGGTGGATTCTCCACTGTAAATTGTGTCTGCATAGTTTCATGTGATGGACTGGAATCCTATCCAAGGTATATTCCTCAACCTCATCCACTAAACTGACTCAGATTTACGTTTTTTGGAAACAATTCAGATATAAGGTTGTATCAGCAGCCCTGGTTCGTAGCAAATGAACCCACCTATCAATGATAGTCATATTAGCACATCGTCTCGTTTTATTCCTTACATATTATACAGTACAATATTAATCAACTATAATAATGTTACTATGGACACCATCTTGTGAACATTTCAATTCTATAAGTCTGTTCCTCCAGTTTTACAATAGCTGTGGTAATGTGATTTGTTGTAACAATAATCCTTATGAAGAATATATTAAATAGTTCTGTAATAGTTGGTTTTTGTTTGGGTTTTTAAAGACATGCACTTGCCTGTATGCACACTTGCAAAATTGAAGGGATACCAAACACTGATTCATCACACAAAACAAGCATGATCTTGTTTAATAAAATAATTCATTATCTGCACCTAAGTTATGAAACAAGTCAAAAAAAGTTTAATACATTGAGCGTGTTTGTGTTCCTTGCCAAAAGCGAGATAAAGATAACACAAGTCTTTGCACTCAAATGGCCAATCTGTATAGTAATACATAATGATTCAAAACAACTCCCAATGTTTTCAAACCCTTATAAAGTTGTTGGTCTTTCGTGATTCGTTCATCAAAAGTATTAATGAATTGCATAACTGGAGAACGCAATGGTGATACGTTGGGACGCATTGCCACCTCATAGGTCCGAGATAAAAAAGTAATCCTTAGCTTGGATAAACAAGTTCAAGCTTGTGGTAGACGTGAGAAGAAATGTTTGGTTGCCGTACAGTGCATTGGGCCCCTTAACACCATCCGAGTCTGAATTGTACAAATATAACATTTGAATGCATCTCCTAATGGTAACAATATACCCATCCTCTAATAGCTACCTACCTACCAACTGGTGTGCCATATCACAAGGCAGAAGGCATCTCAAACTAGTTCAGTGAACATGAGAAATTGTTCGGTGCTCTTTAAAAGTTTACCCTATGCAATACTTCTGAATCTATAAGAGCAACTTTGGCATGCGGTAGAACAGGAGATTTGTGTAATGAATGTGTAAATTGGCAGAGACGACGTGATACAGCGTTGTCTACATAAACCAGGATTTCGAAGGAATGTTTCCAACACCTTGTAAAAGCTATGCTACGAAGAACTGAAAAACAGAAGGAGAACCTAAAAAACCAATGCTAATACAGTGTAAAAATATAAAGTTGTTGTATAATTATGTAAACAAATAACCTATGGTTAGAACTATAGTGTTACTTACTGTATCTCCTGTGTCTCTTATCTTAAAGCAGAATGTGTTACAAGTCTACTCATCAGTCACATCCTCGTCCAACGTGTTACAGATAAAGATTGACGATAAAGATAATTGACAGTTTATAAAAAGAGGATTATGGATCCAATTCT
Organism: Silurus asotus; assembly: GCA_024362625.1. Classification (NCBI taxonomy): domain Eukaryota; kingdom Metazoa; phylum Chordata; class Actinopteri; order Siluriformes; family Siluridae; genus Silurus; species Silurus asotus. The sequence goes on from MU551630.1 coordinate 1,755,642, forward strand.
CCATTACAAGAACCAGGATAAGGAATCGACTTCCAGGCAAATACCACATAAGAGAAGTAAGGAAGCACATGAAGTGACATCGTGACGAGCATCATGGCATTGTCAAACTTCTCAGAAGAACATTTTTAATGTTTTAGTGTTTGACTTTCCTGTAACAGATATTCAAGATACACTATTCAAGAGAGAATAATGAATTTTTTCATTACATTTGACTGAAAATCTCTTTAACAATAGCTAAGCAAACACGTCAAGTGACTAAAACAATCTTCAGGTGCCAAACGACTTGAATAGAATCCTGGAGTTTGATAAACATGTTTTAAATTGATGAATAGAATCTTATATTACATATCCTTATTGCCAAAAGAAAATGACTCATTTAAAAGAATCGGCTCAAGGAGTCAACTCCCTGGCGAATAATACATAACCATGTGTTGCAGCTTGCTAAATCAGGGTTACTAAAACAGTTTTGCAGAACGAATTTTAGACAATTATCATATTATATTTCCCTATTAACAAAAAGAAAAGTCCAGAAATGCAAGACGGCTCATAAGGAGTCGATTCCCTGACAAACAACGCATAAATAAGCATAAAAACAACACGAAGTAAATCTAAATCTATGACTCATGAAAGGAAATAATCATAGAATATTATCATATTTGCCTACTACCAAGAAAGAAAGAAAAACTACAGAAATGATAGTTGACTCACAAGAGTTGACTCCCTTACAAGAGCCGGCTCAAGGAGTCGACTCCCTGGCAAACAACAAATAACTGAAATAAATATATATTTTATGGGCAGTGCAAGCGCGGACATGTTAGTAGGAAACCATGTGAAAAGATTTAATAGCTAAACCAGGCAGTTTTTAGATTTGGATGTAAATGTAATTATATTTACGAGTGGATGCAGGTGATAAACACGTGACTCTGCACTGGCGTCTCCCAAACAGCTGTATACAATCCTTATACATGCAGCAGCATGAAAAACAGTTTTAGTACACTTTATTGGCAATAATAAGCTGATTGTCCATAGCTGGAGCATTAAAGCGTGTATTCCCTCACCTTGACTTTGTGCACAGGTGTGAACCTCAGCTCGTGTGTAAAAGGATTGGTGAAGTGCGCTGAAAGTCGGGATTCCGCTCCATTTACAGCCTCGATCCGCTTTCTGTTTCTCATGATCACTCAGTCAGCACAGACCTTTAATTAACTATATTAAGAAAAAAAATCAATCCACGATATCATTCGCTGGACCTAGTAATCGCATGCTTTCCTCACTTGTGAACCCGATTCCCTATAATAACACACCGCACACGCAACAGGCAACACGCTCTGTCCAATAGGAAGTCGTTACTCTGACGCATGCGCACTGACCCCAGAGACTTCAGTGATGTCCTACCTGACTCAGTCTACGTCAAAATACCATCGTTATGACGTCACGGCTTTAGAAACCACGATTAATATATACAGAAATGCAGTACAGTAAAACACTATTGTACGAGCAACTAATAGCACGAGCAAATGTAGATATGAGCGACCTTGCTCGCAAAATTTTACACTATTTTGCAAACAAATTTCGAAGGCACGAGCGATCTCACGCTTTCAGCGGAGGGTCGAATCAGTCGCTTAGTTGATCTCGTGTTAGCGCTCTCGCTGCAGTGCAGCAAAAACTTGTGTTATATTTTTATTTTACTACAAATCTTGAAAAATGTCGCCCAAGAAAATCGGTGATGGTGCAGGGGGAAAAAAAAGTGAATAGAATTATTATTGAAACCAACAAGCTTACGAGCGTGTTGTGCGCCTCACACTCCCAATCAACCACTACCACATAGGGTGTGTTGAATTATGTTTACCGTACTGTAATTTGCGGTGTATTTATTTGTTAAAATAGGCTACGAATACTTTTTACGTGCAGAATTAAGCGATTGAATGAGGTCTCGGAACGGATTAAATCGCTTTTACATTCGTTCCTATGGAAAAAATTTGTTCGAACGTACGAGCAAAAAGACCTACGAGCAATTTTCACGAACGAATTATGCTCGTCCACTGTATAACAGAGCACTGCATCACAGAGAGGATTTTCATGCTGCAAGAATGAATGTCATTACTAAAACAAGAACCGCAAATAAACACAATAAGAAAAATCTCCTTTCACTGCAGCCACAGCTGCACCTTTACCCACATACTTTTACATTTGCACCATTTGGCAGACGCCCTTATCCAGAGCGACATACAAAAAGTGCTTTGAGTTTCTAGCAATGAATAAATCTACACTGGTGCACCAGATTACAAACTTAATATGAATATAACTCTTGAATTCTACAACGCAAACTTGGAAAGTGCTAATTTAAGTGTTTCAGGAAGAGGAAGGTCTTCGTTTGAAGATACGGACATCTGGGGGAAGTTCGTTCCACCACCTTGGTGCCAGAACAGAGAAGAGCCTTGAAGTATACTTACCTCTCATTCTTACCTCTCATGCATACTTCATCTCCAGCAGAAAATTGATCTCATGAAATGAACCTGTGTTTTCCATGCATTGGTTGAATCGTTTGTTTTTGTGCAAATTCTACAGGAAATAAAAGTTTAAATGAAAAATCTTAGCAACTGTTTTGGCCAACCTCATTATGATATTCAGCTTTTTTTGAAAAGTCTCTTTTTGACAAATTGATCTGTGAGCAAATCCGTTTCTTTTTCTCTGTCAGCCATTGTGGAATTGAGACGAACAACCATTAAATCTGTGTGAATATATATTTGAGCTTGGGCGGTTTGTGACAGATGTGGATTGTAGCAGTACACTATCTAATCGTCCAAAAATAGGATGGGAAAATGTGATTCTATGCCTTCTAGGGGCCTTTAATGTGGCCAAATTGCTGTTAACGTAGATTTAAGCGTACCAAGAACCCTAGCCATTTACTGTTTCTGGACTTTCTGGCAGAATTTGGACGGGATAGAAACTCTAACTGAACCTTACATTCGTATTTACTGCATCTTGGAAAACGCACTTTAGGTGAATAGACAATTGGGAATAATTTAATATATATTCATGCACAAACATATATTAAAACAGAAGCAGAGAAGGCCTAACCTGCCCTGAGGGCACACCACTGCTTACTTCCCAATTTTTAGATTATAAACTACTAACATGAATAACTTACTCAACATTAAATGACTCCTGATTCTAACTTTCTAAAACTGATTTTTTTTTCCAGGCCCTAGGATGTATCTACTGTCTATAACATATAGAACCATCTAAAAGAGTATCAGCAACCTATGCTCAGAAATAAACAATTACTTTAAGTCAAAGTGAACTTTATTGTCATTCAGAACAAAAATGCATTTATCCAGAGGCTAAAATATGCAGATGTCAGGGAAGGGCAGTATTTATAATACATGTATTTTTTTAAACGTATTTTAAATATAAAATAGGATTTTGTAATTTGTATTTAACAGGGTTGATAAAAATGGTTTTATATTTTGTATCAAAATACTTGTGTTGTATTGGGTAGTTTTAAAATTCAAGCTTACAAGATGACATCATAAAAATGCAGCCTCTGATTGGTGCCTATTCAGTATTTTGCCCAGACTTGTTGAGATCAGAACAGAAATATTATTCATATGGAAGAAGGGGGTGAAGGTAAGAAACATTCAGGCTGCCAGCTTCCAAATAGATGTCCAGTGATTGATAAATAAATATTTGATTGTCGAATATTGTACCCTAATTAAATATGTGTTTAGTAGAATCACGATTTTGCGTACCACCGCATGAATGACTGCCAGACACGATATATTATTATATTTATATTTAACAATTGAATGATTCATTAGTTAGAAACTAATGATGCAAAGCAGCCCTTAGTTACCAAACACCAAGTAACTAATTAAGGATATAATTATGAGTCATTCGCAAACTGTTAAACATTAAACTGTTGGTTAGTTTAAAACTAACCATCATCTGGAAGATCACGGGGAAGTGGATGTGACTATTTGATCTGTTACTATCAAACATTGTCTACTTAATCAACAAAGTCGGTGTAATAGTGAAGGAACATCTCAAATAGATTATTTGTTGAAAGGTTTGCAAAGCATTTTTTTTAGCATTTATTTAAAAAAAAACATTAGTTTATTTTGATAAATGGTGTGGCTGCTGTAATTTGTATTTTCATTTGATACACTTAAATTTAAGGTATTTGATATTTTAGTTAAAAATACATTTCGATGTATCTTTGTCCAACCCTGGCAGATGTAACATATAACAGTCAGCAACCATAACAGATAACAAACAGACTGTAGACTAGACAGTACCGAAAAACAATACACACAGATAACAAAATAGACACACAAAAAAATTTACTCGAACTAAATATGATTCAAAGGATACTTCACACAATTTCTAAATTACGATTAAACGCTGAATCGCTAAACCAACAAGAACAATAGCTGCAATGTGAATCAGTGCATCTAATTTTTTATTTATGTATTTCATAGTTAATAGTCAATAAAACCACTACTGAAATTTCATCATTGTGATCAGCATTGTATTCTTTTTATTCACATATTTCAGTTAATAGTCAATAAAAACCAATCCTGAAATGAAATCATAGTAATGTGCAGACTGCAGTCCTGAAGAAACAAACCAGCAAAAATGGCAAACTTTTATTGTCCTTAACTACAAATTTTTGTTTAGGAAATATGCAAGGTTAAAACAAATAGATAAAGGAAATTAGGAAGTTTTGTTAATATTGAAGTTTTGCGAATAAAAAATTCGGAAAGATTTTTAGGGTAAGGAAGATGTTAATGAGCTTTAAACAATGTGCATGAGGACTTTGGCATGTGTTCAATTTTACAACCAACATTTTATTCCTTGTAATATTCCTTTTGTTTTTTTATAAAAAACAAGTAAGTCCAAATTTTTCCAGTTCACTGCAGCAAAAGTAAAGATGCAAAACCAATATTTTGCCACTTTTTAAAAATGGTTTGGAGGTTGTTTTGGAGCAGGGAAGGTTGGAGACTTATTACAGGTAAAATGAATAATGACCCAACATGGCAACCATTCCATATTTCAGCACCATGCAATTCCATCAAGGCTGCAGCTAATTGAAAACATTTTTTTCAACAATTTACGTCATCATACGTCCAAACTCTGTGTTATTTAGAAAGCAAACAGTCAGCTAGAGTGTTATCGGCCATGGAATGGCTGCACAGTCACTGCACCTAAACTCCTCTGGGATGGACTGGATCTCAAGGTCAGATAGAAATCCCCAACTAGTTAAGAACACGGCTATAAAGTTTTACAAGAAGTATTTCGGCTATGTGTGTAAAGCTGTTATTCATGCTAATGGAGGATTTTTCAATGAAGTTTACCATCTGTTTATATATATATATATATAATGAATTAACACATGTGGAATTATATATGGAATTATATACATAACAAAAAAGTGTGAAACAACTGAAAAATGTCATATTGTAGGTTCTTCAAAGTCGCCACCTTTTGCTTTGATTACTGCTTTGCACACTCTTGGCATTCTCTTGATGAGCTTCAAGAGGTAGTCACCTGAAATGGTCTTCCAACAGTCTTGAAGGAGTTCCCCGAGAGATGCTTGGCACTTGTTGGCCCTTTTGCCTTCACTCTGCGGTCCAGCTCACCCCTAAACCATCTCGATTGGGTTCAGATCCGGTGACTGTGGAGACCAGGTCATTTGGCGCAGCACCCCATCACTCTCCTTCTTGGTCAAATAGCCCTTGATGCCTTCAGTGTGACTCTACAATTTTCATAGTCATGATATATATATATATATATTTTAGTCAAAAGAAAACCTTCATTCCGATAAATTGTTTAAACTTGATTTGTTGCATATAAGTTTCAGAAACAATCAAACATTTTTGACAGGCATTGTGTATATCGTAATTTCTGGCAAAAAAAAAAAACTAACAAAAAAACGGTAGCTTTACTGTATTTATCAAATAAATACCTAAAAGCGACTGTTGGCTAATATGTTACTTAGCAGTAATACAACTTTAAATTTCTAAACACTTCAGGAACAGCAGTTTGTTTACCCAAACAAACTTTCCTCAGAAATTAATAAAAACAGTTAAAAAAACAACCAAAATGTTAATGTTGGAGAAATTTTGGTTTTTTTGTGGTTAATTATAAATAAACCTGACAATAATACCTAAAAGTAGTTAACAATTAATCTGATTGCGTCGACATATACAGATAGCGGTAGTTCCACAGAATGCTGTGTTTTAAACCTCCAGTTCCGTCACAGGAATCTAGTGGTAGTTTGGAGCTCATCTCACATGTGCTTGGTTTCATCACATCAAAATGCGGTCTTCAGCACAATGCAATGACTCCTAATGCACTTACACACATTTTTACTAAAACTTAAAGCTTCCTGAACAAAAAAAAGCTCGACAATTTCATACGTGTGACACACTTTATTATTACAGACAAATCATTGATTAGAAAAGCTTCAGAAGAGCTTCAGCCTTGGCGCTGTTTGTGCCTCGGGTGGCTCTTACAAAAGACACACAGTCGCCCGCGACGACGGACAAAAAAACAGTCTTTACAGCGTTTCTTCAGGGCTGTTTTGGTTTTCATGCCCATTGACGGCTGCAGGGATACGAACTGCTGGTTCAGTCCGAGTAACTGTGCACGGAACGGATGTTGCTGAGCCTGAAAGATTCCTCTGGCCTGAACCACAGCAGCGGTGATGGTGGAAATGCTGCGACTTGCTCCAGCAGCAGGGAGACAAGTGATGGACGCATACTGCACGGCCCGGGACAGCTGGCGAGTCAGTGACTGGAGTAGACACGGGAGTAATGAGGGTGCCATGGCGCCACCACCTGTACAAAAAAAGAAAAGAAAGTCCTATTCAGGTTCCTGTTAAAAAAAAAAAAAAAAAAACTGACACTGGAGATTCATCCCACAGAAATCCCCCTTAAAACTTTTATCATTTCAGTGATTTAACTGGTTTTTAAAGAACTTGAATCTATTAATCTGGTAAATACGCTATATGCTGTAAGTGCCATACAAGCTGACTCAATGATCTTATACAAATAGATTTGGGATTCAGCCTCCAGCTTCACTGTTTAGGGGTTTGGACAGGTTTTATATGATGAAAATTTTTTCCAACATCCACATATAATTAATTCAGAACTAAAAGCACAACATAAAGGCGCGAATATAAATCTCGGATGTGCCGTGAACTATGAACTATCCAGTGAAACTATGCAGCAAGCTCTCCTCACTTTATTTTTGTTTGTGTACTAGTAAACAGGTTTTAGGGTTATTGTAAAAGGACGTCAGGGACACGACTGTAGACCTGCACAAGGCTCGAATGGGCTACAAGACCATCAGATTGTTGCCTTGGACGTATGTTTTTGGTCATTGTCATGCTGGAAGATCCATCCACCACCCATCTTCAGTGTTCTGGCTCGGGCCAGGAGGTTCTCACCCAAGATTCTACAGTGCATGGCCCTGTTCATGAGGTGAAGTCTCTCTGAACCCTTAGCAAAGAAACAGCCCCAAAGCAGAATGTTTCGTTCTTGGGGTCATATTCTGCATTTCACTGCCTCCAAACACGGCGAGTCGAGTTGATGCCAAGGAGATCAATTTTGGTCTCATCTAACCACATGACATTCTCCCAAGCCTTCTCAGAATCATTCAGGTGTTCATTGGCAAACTTTAGACTTCAGCCTTTTCATGGGCATTCTTGAGCAGTTCTTGACTTTGGTGTGTGTTACCAATGGTTTTCTTGGTGACTGTAGTTCCAGCTCTCTTGAGATCGTTAACAAGCTCCCTCTGTGTAATTCTGGGCTGATCCTTCACCTTTCTCAGAATCATACTTACCCCATAAGGTAAGATTTAGCATGGAGCTCCAGAGAGAGGGCGATCGACTCATCGTGTATTTCTTCCATTTTCAAATTAACGCACCAACAGTGGTCTCTTTCTCACCAAGCTTCCTGCTGATGGTATTTTGTAGCTCATTCCAGCCTTGTGGAGCTCTACAGTCTCATCCCTGATGTCCTTTGACAGCTCTTTGGTTTGAACGGAAGAGGGTGATTCTGTGACGGTTTCTTTACTACACATAACGAGTTGATATTAGGAGCACTTTCTCAATGGGACACGACTATTTTGGGTTTGTGGGATCCGTACTGGTTGGTACGAGATCGAATACTTCACAATAATGTATTTCTTTTATATTCTTTCTCTTTCTGTTAAAAGAAACCCAGCAGAACCGAATAGAATGCTGTAAAGTAAGAATGCTTTTAAAAATAAAAGTGTTTGGAGTCTGGCCAGCAGTGGTCTACATGGAAGAATTGTGGCTACAAAGAAAAACCTTGAACAGGTAAACAAAAATGCATGGAAACAAGAAATGGGGTGCAGAAAAATGCAGGTGCTCTGGACTGAAATATTTGGCTTGAGGGTTTAAGTTGGTGAGATCTACAATAATGAGTATCTGCATACATATATACTTATATATACAATTATAAATAAACAAGCAGGAATATTTAAATCCTCTGTTCTTAAATTATGATAAACAATGTGTGAAACAAACACAACACCCCTGGTGTATTGATGATGATGATTAATGATTCATCATTAATATACATGCAATAAGTACATTCAATTGCTGTCATTTGGACTTATTTGGGAATTATTCTTTGCACTGCCTCACTTTTACATTATTATTTGAAATGTACATATACTGCACATTAATGTCTTTCTGTTTATTACTTTATTATTATTTATATTTTTATAGCACCAGTACACCATGAGATATTCCATGTACATGCAAATTATGATTCTTGACAAAAAGCATGATTCTGATCAATAACATACATCATTCATTTATTCCTATGCAGCATTTTTTTATAAATCAAGTCTAGAAAAGTCCTGAATACTGGATCTGGAATCCAGATGGATTTTCTCCATGGTTCAGTGTGTTAGCAATCTACTGTAGCTGTTTGCTAACATCAGGGTAAAAGCAATAAAACATTTACAATAAAAGAACAGAATTAAACATTTTTAAAGTCTTCCTGCACATACCTGTTGTTGTTTTTTTTTACAGCCAGTAATTGATCTGAAATATAGTGATAGTTATATGAGGTCAATAATCCACTTTACTTAACGCACACATGCTTTAGTTCAGCACTTCCGCTGTGACGTCAGTGACTTTGAAAGGTGAAAGTCATGATGTGCGCATGCGCGTTTCTTCTTCTGCCACTTTTGTTGGTTTTTCTTCTGTGTTTCTGTACGCACATGCTGCAGGTGGATGGGATGATATAAATTTTACGATTATTTATTATATATATTTTTTTAAGTAACGTATGAGTAACTAGCAAAAATCGAGTAGAAGCTTAATGTAAATGATAGATAACTCATCCTGGACAGCAGGTGTCAGTAGAGAGTAATACCACACACAGACACACTTCACACCCGCAGAGTTAAAGCTTCATTTTGGGGGCGGGACTTGGTGGACAAACATGGCGGCCATCCTTCCCAAGATCTCGTCCTTCGCTAAAACTACGAGGACTTTCCTTCAGACTTCTAGACTTACTGTGGTCGCGGTTCAGAAATACACCGTTCCTGTTTCTACCTACGGGGAAGTAATCACTCACACAGGACAGGTAACGTTCATTTAATAATAGAAGTTATTAAAGCTAAGTCTTTGGTGCTTAACGTTAGCATTAGACATTTCAGTTAGATCACACCTCCAGCACTATGACTGGCTAAGAGATCAATATCGGAGCAGTGCAGATCACTGATTGGTTACTGAGAGAATAAGCTTGACCAATAGGAATCTAGGAAGGCGGGGCTTGTTTTACACAACAGTATCCTGGGTGTAAATATTAAAGAGTTGTATGTTATAAAAACAGCAATAATATCAAGAAAACACATTCACATCGTTTTGAGGGGTATACAGAAGTATATTTGTTTGCTTTGTATAACAAAGAAAAGTTCACCCTGAAGAGATGAAGAACAGATTTCTCTTCAGCAGCGTAAACAATTTTTGTGCTCTAGATCTGAGGAACGCCAATGACGTCATTGCTCTGAGTATTCACAATCAAAGCATCAAATCATAATTACCCATACTGCTGCTCTTTATTTTAGTTAAGAAATGAAATGCATGAAAATATATTAAGATTTATCACACATGACTTTAAAAAACTTTATCTAGGGGGGACTTCTTGAAATAACATAATGGCCATCTGTCCCAAGGTCTTATCCTTTTTGCTGAAAGATACCTGGACTTTCCTCTTAACTTCAAGAATTTTTGTGGTAGCAGTTAATTTATACACTCTTTCTACAGACGGAGCAAATGCTTTACTAATGCAATGAACTAAAACTGTATTAACAGCACCTTTGACAGCAGCAGTTCTACTCGGTATATCTCGTAATTTATCCTTCCTACGTTTGTTGATATTAGGTGACGATATTTCTGTTTAATGAAGATTTGTTCAGTGCTCATCAGCACTTTGATAAACCCTTCAGTCAATCAACATCTGGGAGCTCAGGTATGCAGAAGAGGGCAGATAGCGAGTGTTGTACGGTGATGTCATTTCTCTGTCTAACAGTTTGACTTCACACCTTCGTTACAACGCCAAAATAAAACGAATAATTAGACTTAAAAATAAAAAAAAATTATAAACTCAATAAGGTGTAACCAAAGATTTACGTAAAGAAAAATAAAGATATTTATAGCATTTGGCAGATGCTCTTATTGATTTATTTAAATTAATACTGAGCTGTTGGGGGTTAGGGGCCTTGTTTAAGGGCCCAGCAGTGGCAGCTTGGAGGTACTCAGATTTAAACTGGCAACCTTCTGATCAGAAGTCCAGCATTTTAAACACTTTGATACCTCTTCCTCTACAATATGTTTAAACATCTTTTTTTTCTTTCTCAGGTATTTGATGAAAATGATGTACGAAGAGCGAGATTCGTGGGCAGACATAAAGAGGTAAATCGAAACAAAAGATCAGTCTTCTGCATATACGATAAACGTGGCATTAATCGTGAACTTGTGTCGTTACCGCGCAGGTGAATCAGAACTTTGCGATAAACCTGGTCGCGGAGGAGCCCGTATCTGACGTAGAAGCTCGAGTGGTGTCTTGTGATGGAGGCGGAGGAGCTCTGGGTCATCCCAAAGTTTATATCAATCTGGTAACCCAGCAGTGCACTAAATAAACATGATTCTATGCAGCTGATTAATTCATCAGAGATTCACAAGATGGATAAAAGTGCAGTTCTTAGGATTGCTATTGGAAATGCTAATGTAGCTTTGGAATGCATTTTTTACAGGACAAAGTGACCAAAGTGGGTACATGCGGTTACTGTGGATGCCAGTTTCAGCAGAAACCCCATCACTGAGTTCGTCTCCTGTCCACTTTCATGTGTTGATTCATAAATTATTCCCTTTGACCTGTGTGTCGTGGTTTCCTGTATAATAAATGCTTACAAGTGATTTAAAAATGTGCTTTTTGTGGGTAAAAATGTGGGAAAATATTTAAATATATTGGTCAAAAGTAATTAATGTAATGTGGCTCATATGGCAAAAATATGATGGTTCACATTTTAACAGTATATTATACACTATATGGACTAAAGTATTGAGACACCTGCCTTTATTATCCGTCCTTCCCAGCACTACCACAAAGTTGGAGGTGCACAAATGTGTTCCTCTGAAAATAACTCAACATTCAGTCATTATTTTCTAAATAACTAGCAATGTGTGTGTGTGAGCACATTGTTATCCTGCACTGCCTCAATCCTCCTGGGTATGGAATTCACCAGAGCTGCACAGGTTGTTGCTGGGATCCTCTTCCACTCATCCATGATGACATCACGGAGCTGCTGGATGTTAGACACGTGGCGCTTCTCCACCTTCCGCTTGAAGATGTGAACACGGGTGCTCAATAGCAGGTCTGGAGAAATACTGTATTTGGCCACTCCATCATCTTCACCTTTAGACGATGTGTTTGAGGTCGGTATTATGTTGGGAAACTGCTGTTCGCCCCAGTTTCTGAAGGGAAGGCATCATGTACTGCATCAGAATGTCTAAGCACATATTGGGATCCATTTTTACCTCAATGACTGGTAGCTCCACAGTACCAGCAGCACTCATGCAGCCCCAGACCATGATACTACCACCACCATGCTTGACTGTAGGCAAAACACAAATATTAATCTCATCAGACCACTAATTCCAGTAATTTATGCTCTTGGACCGGATGTCTTCAGCAAACTGCAGGTTTCTTGTGAGCAGTTTCAGGAGAGGCTCCTTCTGGGACTACTGCCATGCCAATCGAATTGTTTGCAGTGTCTGGCACATGATCTGTTCTGCGAAGGTTGTTCTGAGTGGAACCCGTCTTGGAAAACCTCTGCATGACCCTGACCACTGTACTGTAACTCAGTTTCAGGGTGTTACTGATCTTCTTATAGCCGAGGCCATCATTGTGGAGAGCAATATTTCTAAATCTCAAATCCTCAGAGAGCCTTTACTATGAGGTGCCATGTTGAACATCCAGTGGTCAGTATGAGAGAATTGCACTCAAAGCATCACATTTTTAATTGCTCTTAAACAAGATACACAACATTGTAGGGTCCTGACAAGCAGAGAAAAACAAACATGATGTATAGGACGTGTGGCTTCGCATAGTTACATGCCATACAGATGTTATCACTTAGGGTGTACTCATTTTTGTTGCCGACTATTTTGACAATAATGGCTGTATGTTGAATCTGTACTGCTATACAATTTCATTTCTATAGTTTTGTCCATTTAGAGGAAATACTAAAATTGCTGTTAAAATATGAGGGTTGTTTTTACTTTTGTGAGATACTGTATATTGATATTAATGGTTCATCTAGTGCAGATTTACTTGCAAACGCTAGATGGAGCTATTTATTTGCATTTTAGTTAATAAATTCTTCAACACAACCTCTGAAATCCTGAAATCCTGAATTGCAACAACCAATAGTTCAGTTAAAACAACTTTCTTCTTTTGATGCATTTAATGACTAGTTTTAAAAATATATTGCATTGAAAATATTCTAATAAATATTTGGGTTGAGGACATCACCCCTGATGCAACTTCTTGCTAACTGGCCACAAGTTTTTACATTATATGTACAAAAGTTTGTGGGCATCTGACAATAAGATTTGTCATGTGCTTTATGAACATCCCATTCAACATTAAGTCCTAATTTGCTGTCATAATAATCTTCAGTGTTCTGGGAAGATGTTAGATTTTGGAGAGTGCTGGTGAAGATTTGTGCTCATTCAGCTTTAAGGGTGTTAGCAAAGCTACTCAAGATCTTCTACTCCCACTCATGAAAACCATATCCTTCTGAGACTGGCTTCGTGCACTGGGGGCATTGTCATGATGGAACAGGATCAACAGTTACAGTTTCAGGAAGAAACACATGACTGGAAAAGTCTTGACAGTTTCACCTCACACCACCAGAGGGCGCCACTACCAGGATATTTATTCACCTCATTCACACTGTTTTCACACATTGACATCTTATTTTAAAGTCATGCCATATCTATCGTTGGAGTCCTGAAAATTTGTCTTTAGCTCATTTTTGTTGTTGTTTATAGTTGCCAGTTTGCTTTATTTGTCTGTTTTGCTTGCCAAAAGATTGTCCTAAAGTTTGACCTCGCTAATATTTTGCACTTGCACAATTGCATAGCATAGATGTTCATGTTCTTTCATTCGTAACATCCGAATTATTTCATTCGTAACATTCGAGTCCTCTATATAGTGCAATCACTGGTCTTCCATTTTCTTCCATGTCCTGGCTGCACCTATGTTGACAATGACCTGAACGTTTAAACCCTATGCTCAGGTCTACTTCAATATAAATAATATAAATGGAGGTTATATCTACTGCTTTAAACTAGCCATGACAGCCCCCTTCTAAATAGTGTTGGGACAGGTAAGATTGGACAGGGATGTGCGACCCACAGCATCAAATGTACCTTTTCTCAAAGCTAGCTACAACAAACTTCAACATGGTACAGTGCAGTGTGGACCATTTAGCCGATGGCAAGATCACTGATTGCCTATTGTGGTTCTTCCTGTCTAAACCAGATATTCATCTGGGAGAGGATAAACTATCATCTACTGCACACGTTTTTTTCCTTCCGGTATTGTATTCGAGAGGAAGGGCCTGAGCCGCCTCTATTTTCTGAGAAGGTTGAGGTCCTACAACATCTGCATTACAATGCTGAGGATGTTTTATGCGACTGTTGTGGCCAGTCACTACCACACTAGTGATGTTGTTGGGGAGGAGCTTGACTCTCTGACGATGGTGTCTGAAAGGAGGATGCTGTCCAAAGTACATTCCATCTTGGATAACTCCTCCCACCCACTAAATAAAACACTGGTCAGTCTGAGGAGTATGTTCAGTGACAGACTCGTGCAACCATGATGCACCACAGGGCGCCACAGGAGATCTGCCTGTAGCCATTGAACTATTTTACTCCTCCCTCTGAGAGTTAAACAGCTGCACCACGATATAGATGTTATATGATATAGATTATATAGATATAGTTATATTTTTATATTTGCACGCTACACTTATATAATGTTAATACTTTAGGTAATTGTGCAATAATCCCAGTTCAATAATGATAATTATTTACAGGTGCAATAACTTTTATAACTATTTTATAACTTAATATGTATATTCTTTTAATTTTTTTTTTTAATTTTTACTTTGATCTTTTACTGTAAGCAACTGCAATCAATGAATTTCCCTATTGGATCACCAAAGTATTCCGATTCTGATTTTGCCAAAGTGTCTTCCAATGTTACAAAGAATCCAGCACCAAGGCCACAGTGTACTACAGTGTAGCTCCAAAATAAAAACTTTACTACTTTTGATAGTGGTTGCAAACATACTGGTATCTTCCTTCTTGAACACGTACTATACCAGAAAGATTTGCCACTCGCCACCAAGTTAACCGTCCCATTGGATTTCTCAAAGATAGGGACTGGATATTTGTTGAATACCCTGGTAGATCAATTTTTCAAGGCCCAGGGTTACTGATCAGAAAGTTTGTGGTTTTAAGCACCGATACTGCCAAGCTGCCACGTTTGGGGCCCTTGAGTAAGGCCCTTAACCCTCTGTGCTCCATGGGGTACTATAACACGGCTGACCTTTCCTAACATTGCTTGAATATGCAAAGTAAGTATTTCACTGTGCTGTAAAGTACATGCAAAAAATACAAAGCACCTTTCTTTCTTGTCTGGTGCACTATTGAGTTCTCTTTGCACTCTCTTTTGTTCTCAATGCTTCTTTCGTTAGTGGTCGTAACACCCTGGTATTGTCCTCTTTGTTTAGATGTATTATGCCAAACGCATAGACAGATTTGGCACTCTCATCTAAATTTAATCTCCCTGTTCTTGCCACAGGCCAACTTCATGTTTCCATGTACAGTATAATTTTTAGTTATAATCCAGTTGCACAAACCATATGTATTGTACTGGTCGGTGCTAAGGTTTTGCTGAGTTTGCTGTTTTGACAGTCACTGTGTTTACTGTCTCCTTGTCTTATGGTGTCATTTTGTTGTTGCACATGTGCACTTTATGTTGTTGGTTTTGAGTTGTGCTTAGTTACATGGTTCCTTTTTGTTCATTTATGTTGTGTATTGTTACTCCTAAGGGAGTTTTTCCGGGTCACAGTCACCACGGCTGCTCATCAGGGATAAATACACATCATTCACCTTAACTTTTGATTTCTGTAAAGCTGTTTTGAGACAATGTCTGTTGTAAAAAGCGCTGTGGAAATAAACTTGACTTGACCTCCTACTGGAACGTTGTCTTTTATCTCTGTACTGCACTGTATATGGCTGGAAGACTACTTTATGTGATTCGGTGACCAGATGATTCTGGGGTGATCTTGTTGCTTAAACAGCTCAAGATGGAAAGTGGTTATAAACTTCAGATTTTTCCCGGAAGGACAACTGCTTACTAATCACTAAAAATAGTGTCTTTAACTTTTATATCCACACACACACACACACACAAGCAAATGTACACCGAGGGATCTTCTATGATGCAGATGCTGACGGTGATGGTGGGCTCAGTCTCCCCACTCGCATTCAGACCAACTTGGGTTCCCTCTCTCTCTCTCTCTCTCTCTCTCTCTCTCTCTCTCTCTCTCTCTCTCTCTCTCTCTTTCTTCCAGTTAAACATGCTACTGAGGGACCAAACAATGTCTATTTTTAAATGCGCTATACAAATAAAGGTTTATTGAATTGACATGAGTTGAAATCCCAGCACCAAAAAAGCTCCATTAATGGGTTCCTGGGCAAGGCCCCTAAACCCTCAAATAGAGGAAAGACACAAGGGGTTCTCTTGTTTATACATCGACTAGCCCCCTGGGGTGAATGTGATCACTGTGACCAATCAGTTTCTTCTCTTATTTGTCAATTGGAATCAGCACAGACATGGAGAAAGCCATGTTAGAAGGTTCCAGGGTAAAATATGTGTATGACCTGAGCACAATTTCCAAAATTTTATCCACAGAGGTTACAGCACAACCTTTTAATATATCCCACTCAATAACTGACCACTTACTGATTTCTTTAGTCTGTCAGTGCTCCATGAAAGAAGCTAAATAAAACGAATGGCAGCAAAGAGATGTGAATGAGATGTGAATGATATTCTCTTCTCACAGCGAAAAAACAACAGTCCCATCCTAGTACATTTAGCCGTCATCAGAGGAGATTCAGCGTGATAAGAAACAGCAGGGCGAAACAATACATGTTGGAGAAAGATCATATATATATTTCATAAAGAATGTTCTCTGCTGGCATGCCAAATTGGCTCAGCGTCGTTGTGTGTGAGGCGTCTGAGTCTCTGATGGTGCATTCAGTGGAACCGAATTTTCCAGCCCGAGGCTCTCAGGTCGGAAAAGAGGCAGCCATGCTGCTATAATTGGGGCCGGTGACAGAAAGCAAGAGACAGTGTGATGCTTATTAACCCTCATCGGCACTATGTCCTGTCCAGTGTGTGTGATAGGGAGCGGAAAGGCTCATCGTTAAGGGCTGCTACATTGTAGCTGAGTGGCTAGTTCAAACATTGCTCAGAGGGAAATCTTTTGAGTGAAACTGAGCATGTGAATTGTGCTGCATGGAAAATCCCAATTTGTATTATTCATGGGCTTTCTAAAGAAAGCAGGAAATACTGTATATTAGAGCATGTGTGCTGTATATAGATGCATGTGCCTGGTTATTGTATTGCTCAAATGCAGCATAATAGCACTGCAAAGAATTGACAATAAAGTGTTGAATTCAGAATGATATTTATTAAATGGCTGATATTATGGGATATTTTATATAAAATATTATAAATCTAAGAATGAATCAGCACAGGTCTTTGTTTCTGCTTTCAATCATACAATAATTCTTTCTTGACGTTTTGTGGAAAATGCCTTAAAGAAACATCAAATTAGCAGGAATTAAACAAATGCTTTAAGCAACTATTTATACAAGATATGTTTCTATATGGCTGTGGAGATTTGTGCTCATTCAGTCACAAGAGCATTGATAAGATCAGTTCTGATGAATGGTATGGAGGCCTGAGGTGCAGTCAGCATTCCAATTTATCCCAAAGATGTTCAGAAGGGTTGAGGGCAAAGTTCTATAGCAGAACACTCAAGATCTTCAAATCCAACTCATGTAAAGCGAATCTTCACGGAACTGGATTTGTGCACAGGGGGTATTGTCATGCTGGAACATGTTTGGTCTCCTACTTCAAGTTAGGGGAAAATCTAATCTAAACTCCAAATACATTTTCTGTGCCTCCATGGTTTCAGTAACAGTTTGGGGAAGAACCACACGGTTTGAAAAGTCATGTGTCCCAATATTTATTTTTTCTGATAAATGTTTTCTTTGTATCTTGAACTGTATTTTATTCTGACAGAACAGAAATAGCAAAAATATCTATAACAAGAATAAATACTAAAAATATTATAGATTTACGAATGTAGCAAACTTGCAATCAGTTTGTTTTCATCTTACATGCTCAAGAGCCTCATTGTACACACACACACAAACACACACACACACACACACACACACACACACACACACACACACACACACACACACACACACACACTCCTCCAGTTCCTAATTGCCTAAAGCTTTTATAGCACAGTAGATCATGTGACTTTGCACAAACACAGATTGGTGTGTTGTTTTTTCTTTGAGTGCTCATTTCTTTATGATTACAGCATCATTGTCACACATCATCATAAACACAACAGGTGTGAAAATCCTGGACAGTAAGTCATTTATATACTTAGAAACAGGGTTGGGCAAAAATACATCAAAATGTATTTTACAATGAAATACTTCATACCTTAACTTTAAGTGTATCAAAATAAACGACAAAATACAGCAACCACACCATGTGATAGCAACAGCTTTTCTCTGGCAGTGATGCAATAAATCAGTTAACAGATCAAATTTACCTATATTTCTCTGTAATCTCTCAGATAAAGGTTAGTTTTAAAGTAACCAACAATTTAATGTTTAATAGTTTGTGAACGACTCATAATTGTATCCTTATTTAGTTACTTGGTGTTTGGTAACGAAGGGCTACTTTACATCAGCAACACCGACTCAATGACAAACAAGTGATTCATGAGCAGACGACTGCTGGCACCTGTTTTCATTGCAACTAGTTTCTAATCATAAATATAATAATATATTCTGTATCAGGCAGTCATTCATGCAGTGTTGTGCAAAATCATGATCCTACTAAGCAACTACTTCAGTTAGGTTACAATATTTGACAATCAAATATTTATTCGTATGGTTCCCTGGTGGTCTAGTGGTTAGGACGCGGCGCTCTCACCACTGCGGCCCGGGTTCGATCCCTGGTCAGGGAACCAACCCCAGCCATCAGGGTGCCACAAGCCTTAGTGCTGGTCCCAAGCCTGGATAAATGGGGAGGGTTGTGTTAGGGCATCCAGCGTAAAAACATGTGCCAAATCAAACATGCGGATGATACCCTAAAGGGAAAAGCCAAAAGAAAGTGTAAATATTTATTGATAAATTACTGGACATCTATTTGAAAGCTTGCAGACTTTATGTTTCTTACTTTCACCACCTTCTTCCATATGGATTAATTTTCTGTTCTGATCTCAACATGTCTGGGCAAAATACAGAATAGGCACCAATCAGAGGCCGCACTTTTATGATGTCATCATGTAGAGTTCTTACAAAGTCTTTTACAGTATTTTAAAACTACAAAATTACGAAAGAGTAAAGTATTTTGATACAAAAAACGAAGCCATTTTCATCAACCCTTTGAAATACAAATGACAAAATAATTTTTTATATTGGAAATACGTATTTTAATACATGTATCATAAACACTGCCCATTCCTGCTTACAACCATGTGTAGGTGTGTGTGTGTGTGTGTGTGTGTGTGTGTGTGTGTGTGTGTGTGTGTGTGTGTGTGTGTGTGTGTGTGCATGTTTAAAATGCAGTGAATCATAATGAATCATAAAAAAGACAGTTGTTTAGAAATGCAAATCCTGGTATTAAATACAATATAATTAGTTTTATAGTGAAATGTGAGGAAAAGAAAACACAACAAAATAAAAATCTAAATAAATTGTACTCTTTTATATAATATATAATATATACTGAGCTGCATATGAAAAGATGTTCTGATTGATTAAACTGTTAAACTGTTAAAAAAGAAAAAGCAAAACACTGAACTGTGCAGCTGACAGGAAGTGAAGGATCAGGATAAAAAAATACAGCTGTTACACTATAACGTCCCAAAATGTAGTGTTAACTAGTGGGTGGTTCAATGAAATTACGGAGTAATAACGGGAGCTTTGAGGATGGATTTGGACTGTAGTTAATGTCAACAGTCTGCTACACCGACTCATGACTACAGTTTGCTTCTGATCACCATCACTGTACCACACAACATCGTTTATCTGTAATAAATGTACATTTGGTGCAACCCAGATGAGGATGGGTTTCCTCTTAAATCTGGTTCCTCTCAAAGTTTCTTCCTTATGCCATGGAGTTTTTCTTGCCACAGTCGCCGCCGGCTCGCTCATCAGGGACAAACTTACACATATAAAGAACATATTCATTTTTTATCACAACATTATCTTTGTTTTGAGACAATGTTCAATGTTAAAAGTGCAATACAAATAAAAATAAATTAAATTGAAACTGAGTGTGCACAAACCCTCCTTCCCCTCTTTCTGTTGTGTTTTTGAGATTGCTGCCCCATTTTCTTTAATTTGACACACAGTACCAACTTTCTAAAGAGGCCAGACGTATTTATTTATTACTGCGAAGATAACTTATTTATAATACTGAAGAAGAATGGAAATCTCCGGTGAGTTTTTCTTGAATTATTTAAATTGAAATTGTTCATTCCAAATAAGGCTGTGTCAGACTTCTTCTGAATACTTTATCCGAATCACCATTCTTAGCTTTAAAACCAAAGCTCAAGCAAACGGGATATCAAAGCCACTAAAATTATTTGTCACTTTTACCCTACAGTACATTTTACATTGTGCAGGTTGCCGTAAATGCATCAGAGATTAAACACCCTCTACTACATGCCCTATTGCCCAATCGTTAAATTAACCCAGTATGAAATAGAGAAATCCTTTTAAATACTTCTATTCTGTAAACACTAAGATTGTAGTGGGAGATATTTGGGATTCAGCTTATGTTGCATACATACATACATGTTCACATACATTTTTTTCATGTTCATTGAAAAAAATGAACAATATGTTAAATATGATATTATATATTTAATATCTTATAAACGTATTTGAATAAACAATGATGAGTGGATGTTTTAAAAGTGAAAGATCAACTTTAGGATTTTGATATTGTATTACTTTTGAAGTATTAACTTAGGGAGCTTAGACCCAAACCCAGAAACATGCTGGATGAGATGCGAGGAGCGGTTTAAAGTATGTTTTGTTATGTTTCGGTTGAAGGAAATCTTTAATTAAGCCTAAAAAATTTCTCCACATGACCGAATTCGCTCTCCTGGGCATTTTTCCCACTAGCTGTCCCTAATCAATAGCAGTTTCCTTTAAGCACTTGCTGAGAAAGCAGATTTATTGACATTCCAAGACATCAATCCATTAGTGACACAAGCAGCATTAAATTAACTATAGAGAGCTGGATAGACATTTATTTAAATAAAACTAGCTAGAGACAAATGTATACTTTACTTTAGTCATTTTCACTTAAACTGAAGGAAAGGTACAGCCAGGGGTTTGTAAAATAGTTACCAATTACCAATAATTACCAATAAATTGCATTTACACAGTAAGGTTCATGTTGTAAAAGTTGGACTATGTTCAGTAATTGCATCAATTGAGTGGTTTGTGAAATTTATCTCAGAGTTAAAAGGGTCTCTTTAAATGCTGTAAGTTTTAACATAGCAGGGATTTAGGGGATTTAGGATTTTATCATTAATGTACTTTTAATGTCAAGCTTTTGCTGTGTTACAAATGTAACAGTGCTGAAATGTCATTTAAGTCCTGTTTCAAAGGCATTGGATGGAAAGGAACAAATAAATCTTTTCTTTTTTTTAAGTTTATTAGTTTATATTTAACCATCATGATTGCATGCCAAATTTACACACTCTTGTGAAGTACAAAGAATGAAAAATAAAAGCTGAGAGAAATGTATTTTTTTTTTTCAGCACCATGGACAGCCAACAAGACAAAAGATTTAAAAAATCCCATATACGTATGTACAGTATGTGCATTTTCCTAAACTGAATATGTGACAATTTCTTCTAAAGCTACCGTTATTTCCAAATGTATATTTCCTAATTGTGCGTTTGTGCTTTTTCATAATAGCATTGCATTTGTGCTTGAGTGCTGCAGTGTAGTTTATTTTTTTGAATAAATGCATACCTTCGAATAAATAAAATAGCATGTTGGTTCAACTAGTTTAATGTGAGCTGGGGTGAGGGAACTGAATCTGTCAGTTCATGAAATCTGTTCTCCAACATCCATAAACTTGAAGAATTGGAGAAAGTCTGGTTTAAGTTGCTTTGCCGAAGAAGTGGATCATGAAACATGCCGTCCACCCAGTTTCTGAGGCTGGTGAATGGAGAGTCCTCTAAATCCACATGGCAGCCTATAGAGGATGAACGTGTGCCTTGACCCCTGTGCATGCATGATGTATAATTTTCCTGATTTAATGACGTGGCTGTCTGTGCCAGGGACCAGATTTTGGACTTGGTGTCATCTTGTTCACGGTAATGACTTTCTTGAGTCATCGATTCTAAGCAGGTTTTATCACAACGGTTGTATCTTGTATCTGGAGTCGAGGCATGTAGCAGAGGTTCTCCTTGTCGATAAGCTGGACAGTCCTGTGATCTTGCATGAGTGCTCATGGGTAACAAAATTTTCGGGTCACATTCGGAGGCATCTGACTCATTCAGGTCGAGGTCTTCCAAATCGCTTTGTGCTGGATCTGTATCGTCTACCCTTGAGTTGTCTGGAATTAAGAAAGAGTTATTTATTTAACTTTGTATTTCCAGATGGGATCATTTTGTTACATGTGTTTTATAAGTATCAGTAAGGTTCTATTTTAAGTTTTAAAATAGGTGCTTTAATGTCATTTCTCCAAAGAATCTTGTCATCTGGTTCCATTGGTGTTAATATATTTATGAATTCATTATAGGATACCAAAAACAGCAAATTCCTTGTCTGTCTCACCTTCAATATTATCCACTTCCTCTTCGCAGCCTCTCTCCTCTGAGGTCTTGTTGCGTGGGGACCATGTCATTTTGTTCTCTTTCTTGAGTCTCCGGCGCGCATTGGCGAACCACGTGGACACCTGCGTCAAGGTCATTTTGGTGATTATAGCCAGCATGATTTTCTCTCCTTTAGTAGGGTACGGGTTCTTTTTGTGCTCCTGAAGCCAGGCTTTTAGGGTGCTAGTGGTCTCTCTGGTTGCATTCTTCCTTCTCGTGTTAACATCCACAGATCCATACCTAAATACCCAATAACCAAATATCAAGATACACTTACACAGAGGGCTTTCAAAAACCCAATTTCATCAGAAAATGTATAAAAATCAGTTTAGATATGCACTCAGATACTGTATATCTTACCCATATGAGTCGTATTGGTATCCAAATGGGTGATTGTACGAAAAATAAGTCGAGCCATGTGTGATCTTTGCATTTGCCGTTCCTGGTTCCTCTATCTCTTGGATCTTACCCTACGAGTAAAAAAAAAAGCTGTGAATTTAATCGAAAGTTTGATAAAGCATTTTTAAAATTCCTTCACCTGCTTATGGGATATGCATTGCGTAATAACGTCTAATAAATGGGAAATCTTTTGAAAATATACATCAGAATGTATCAGCAAAAATTTCAAATCTTGAATGAACACCTCAAATTTAATTACAGTTATATTTATGTTTTGAATCATTCAATTATGTAATTTATTAATTGTTTTTAGGGGGGCTGCGTACATAAAATCACCACCAAACCCATACCAGGGAATACAGACATGCTGAATCCGTTCTATACGAATAAGAACAGTATGTCCCGTGATCTTTCGTATATCCATTCTCATATGCAGAGTTGAGGTCGTGTCTGGCGGATGTCACCAAAGCTCCCTCGTACACCGGGCAGTAGAGAGAGGTCTGCGTAGAATTGAATGGAGAGTCCCTCCCTGACTCGTAGCAGGATCCCAGAGTATTTGAGGATAACAGGATCTTTCAGGGAAGAGAAATAATTCTGCATTTACATTTGGTTAAACCTCTCATTAAGTCCAAATATAATTATCATTGTAATTAGACATTTCTAATAGACATTCCAAGTCTGGATATCATGCTTTAAAATGAATAAATATTGAACACGGATATTAAAATAATTAGAAATGTTCTTACTTTCTGAAAAAAAAAAAAAAGAATAATGCACACTTTTCCAAGCTGCTCAGGTTATACCACAAAGAGTACACCTTTTAGCTTTTAGTAGACATCTCTTACCTGGAAAGGTGCTTTTTTTTTCAAGCATAATTACAGGTATACCAGTAGTCCCCAATATCTGAATTTTTTTTTTTTTTTTTTTTTTTTAAATGTGTAACACTAAAACCACAAAAGATTCCCTTAACAATGCCGCATCAGCAAATTCAAAATAATTGTGTTTATTTCTGTAAATTGAATGTAAAATTAATAAACAAAAAGTTCAATGATTTGTTATAGAGGTCCAAACTAAACACACTCTAGTGATTAAAATGCACTTTCCATTTTTTTATATGACTTTATTTCCTACAGTGTACTATTACATATTAGTTTATATTTATATAATAATGTGCTATTTTAAATTAACCTAAAGTAACAAAGTAATAATGTCTAATTAGTCAAATATAGTCAAATTTATGTAGTATATCTGAACATCAGATCACATTTGACCAAATATACAATTATTCAATTTTTTTTTTTTACTAATTTCAATCATTTGTTCTTTCTAATACTTTAAGAAATTATTTCTAGAGAAAACATCAATATGATCAAATATTACAAATAATATCTGACTTAAAAAAATTTTTTTGTGAATAAACTTAAATTAGATTTTTTATAAAAAATTGAATTTATTAATAATAAAATATAAAACATATTAAAGACTTAACAGAATTTATTTACTCATTAAGGGAGCATTTGTGTAGATTTAAACACTATTATAATGCACTTATCTACTTACATTATTTATTTTTTTGTTTATGTATTGGTTCCTAAGTGTTTCAAGAACTTATCACGTTTTTAGCAGGCAGAAGCGTCTACTTAAATAAAGTTTATAATTTTATTACAGTATTTCATCAAAGGATATAAAGAAAAGGAAAGAATAATACAATTATTATTATTATTATTTCCCTCAGGAATTGTGCAAAAGTGAGGTCTATCTATAAATCTAGAGGAAGAGATGATATGAGGAAATACATTATAAACGATAAGGTGGTATATATAAAATAGTGCAAATATACTTAAATGTGCAAAAGGAGTACAAGGTTCAACAGGTAATGAGGTCAAATAGACCAAAAACAGTAATGATTATAAGAATGTAAGGTGCTCTGAGGGACTCACCTGGGGAGGTGCTGAATATGAGTAGCCAAACTCAGTGTATGACATGCCTAAGGAGATGAAAGGCAAGAACGCATCTCCGCGCAAAAGTCATCAGGTCATCAGATCTTCATGCAGCATGGAGGAAAATCCAATTAAAGTGTCACTTCAGTTCGGACAAACTGCATCTGATTTGTTCGTTCTCTCTCCAGAACATATTCTTAATCTGAGCAGCCGTGCTGCAGGAACGAAAACTAAAATCATCAGAAGGCACGCCTCATGCTTTATAACTCCTGCTCCACACACTGGCGGTTCAAGATCTTAAGATGAGGTCTAATGCATGTGCTCAGTGATGAAGCAGCACTGTGCTCCACCTCTCACACTCCTCCTTTACACTCTCTCCTGCATGGTGGAGGAAGTGGCCAGCCTCAGGCTTTCTCTCTCTCTCTCTCTCTCTCTCTCTCTCTCTCTCTCTCTCTCTCTCTCTTTCTCTTTCTCTCTCTCTCTTACTTTAATGAGCGAAGGAACACCTGCCTGCCTGGAGAGGACTTCACCAACGCAGCTCAGACAGCTCCATCGGAAATGATTGATGAGCGAGCCGGGAGATTAGCATAATTGCTTTTCTTCTAGAGTTTTAAAACACTTGACTACAATTAAAATAACATGATCAGGGTGGGTCTGGGGACAAAAGGGAGGAGAGGAAAGGGGCTTTAGGCTATTAAACATTTACTTGAATGAGCTGTTTTTAACAGCAAACCCCACATACACACACACACACTCTCACACACACACACACACACACACACACACACACACACACACACACACACACACACACACACACACACACACACATTGACTTGTCATGTAAATTGAATAAAAAATAAAAATAAATAAAATAAAATAAAATGAAATAAAATAAAATAAAATAAAATAAAATAAAATAAAATAAAATAAAATAAAATAAAATAAAATAAAATAAAATAAAATAAAATAAAATAAAATAAAATAAAATAAAATAAAATAAAATAAAATAAAATAAAATAAAATAAAATAAAATAAAATAAAATAAAATAAAATAAAATAAAATAAAATAAAATAAAATAAAATAAAATAAAATAAAATAAAATAAAATAAAATAAAATAAAATAAAATAAAATAAAATAAAATAAAATAAAATAAAATAAAATAAAATAAAATAAAATAAAATAAAATAAAATAAAATAAAATAAAATAAAATAAAATAAAATAAAATAAAATAAAATAAAATAAAATAAAATAAAATAAAATAAAATAAAATAAAATAAAATAAAATAAAATAAAATAAAATAAAATAAAATAAAATAAAATAAAATAAAATAAAATAAAATAAAATAAAATAAAATAAAATAAAATAAAATAAAATAAAATAAAATAAAATAAAATAAAATAAAATAAAATAAAATAAAATAAAATAAAATAAAATAAAATAAAATAAAATAAAATAAAATAAAATAAAATAAAATAAAATAAAATAAAATAAAATAAAATAAAATAAAAT
>MU551630.1:1798926-1826426 GCA_024362625.1 Silurus asotus
AGAGAGAGAGAGAGAGAGAGAGAGAGAGAGAGAGAGAGCAGACAGAATAAGAGATACAGAATGACATAGATGCAAAAAAAAGACAAAAATGGACAGAGAGAAAGCAGAAAAAGAAAAGATAAACTGTGTGGGGGGATTTTAAAGAGAGAAAAAATGAACACGAATAAGGGAGAAAGAGATAGAAAAACAGTACAAAGTGGATAGATAGATAGATAGATAGATAGATAGATAGATAGAGAGAGAGAGAGAGAGAGAGAGAGAAAGAGAGAGAGAGAGAGAGAGAGAAAGAGAGAGAGAGAGAGAGAATAAGAGATACAGAATGACATAGATGCAAAAAAAAATATTTAAAAAAATGGACAGAGAGAAGCAGAAAAAGAAAAGATAAAAAATAAACTGTGTGGGGGGGATTTGAAATAGATAAAAAGTGAATAGGGAGAAAGAGATAGAAAAACAGTACAAGGTGGATAGATAGATAGATAGATAGATAGATAGATAGATAGATAGATAGATAGATAGATAGATAGATAGATAGAGCGAGCGAGCAAGAGAGAGAAAAAGAGAGAGAGAGAGAAACAGACAGAATAAGAGATACAGAATGAGATAGATGCAAAAAAAGAGAAAAAAATGGACAGAGAGAAGCAGAAAAAGAAAAGATAAACTGGGGGGATTTGAACGAGAGAAATAGTGAATAAGGGAGAAAGAGATAGAAAAACAGTACAAGGTGGATAGATAGATAGATAGATAGATAGATAGATAGATAGATAGATAGAGAGAGAGAGAGAGAGAGAGAGAGATAGAGAGAGAGAGAGAGAGAGAGAGATGGGACTCTTATCCAAGCACCAGATCTCCACCGTGTGGTTAAACACTGCTACGTGTTAATCAAATCATTGATGGGATCTTTATGAAAGCTGCCATTATGACACCTATAACAACTCAAACAACAGCTTCCTATTAATTGCTGTTTACGTATTTCATCTCATTTCAGGCCAATTGATTTATTCTCCACACAATCATATCAGATCTGAAATGATTTCCAGAATAGTTCTAGTTAAAACACTTCATCAGATTGTCCAGACACACACTCGACACATTGTGGGTCCTTTCTCAGTCGTCAGACAGAGGGCAGCCTTGCAGCAGTAACGCTCCAGGCTCATGTTACAGATATTATACACTATATGGACAAAAGTTTGTGGACACCTATAACTATAAAACTCATATCTGCTTTTAGAACATCCCATTCCACATTTAGACCCCATTTGCTAATACAAAAACCTGCAATCTTCTGAAAAGATGCTCCACTAGATTTTGTAGTGTTGAGGTACTTATGAAAGTGAGGTGAGGAGGCCTGGGAGGCAGTCGGTGTTCCAAAACATACAAAAGGTTTTCAATAGGTTTAAGGTCAGAGCTCTATAGCAGACCACTTAAGATCTATATCTTCATTGAGCTGGCTTTGTGCACGGCGGCATTGTCGTGCTAGAACAGGTTTGGGTCTCCAAGTACAAGTGAAGGAAAAACTGAATGCTATTGCATCCAAGATGTTATATACAATTGTGGACCTCCAACATTTTGGTAACGATTTCAGGAAAAAACACATACTGGAAAAGTCAGGTGTTCCAGTAATTTTGTCCATAAACTAATTGACCTAAATTCTGGAAAAGGGTTCCTTGAGCACAGATTTCATAAATGTGAAAAAATGTGTAATCAAATCCAATTTTGTCTTTTTTTTTAGAACCTTAGTGTTTGTTATCTAATAAAATGTAAGTTAATACCTGAATTTTAACAGTGGTTAACCGAGCCACAGAGCTACGTAGAAGACCACACGTTAAATCATAAACGCCTCACTTGAAATAAATCAAATTTGCTATTTAATTTCCTCAGATTCTATTTTTACGTGATTAAAAAGAACATCTGAAAACCAACGACTCGTTCCTGAATGCATTCGCAAAAAAAAAACATTGCACACGTGGACATATTTCTCACCCCAGAACTTTCATGTGTTTTATATATCAACTACGTGTTTGTTTCTTTTCACGTGGAGAGCATGTGATCACATTTTTTTACACTTGATCATGTTATTTATGCAATGCCACGTGTTTATTTTGTCATTTCAGGGCATCACATGACCACTTGATCACATATTACTGACATACGGTGCCTTTTCTGTATTTCAGAAAACACACACACACACACACACACACACACACACACACACACACACACAATACAACACAACACACACACGCATACACCCTGCAGCAGCTGCCATTTAAACTGTGTGAATAATTGAGGAGCAGCTTTTGCTTTAGATCTCAGGGAGTGAGCGAGAAACAGAGCGACACTACTGATGCTGTTTAATGGTTTATTTTTATACAGGAGATCTATAACGTTTTCAAATGTCTGTATGAATTTAGATTTTGAAGATTTATTTAAAAAAAAAATAATAAAAAAATATTAAAGAAGTTAAATATTTCTTGGAATATTTCAGACAAAAGCAACATATTATATGCACATAATAAAAATTAAAAAAAATAAATAAATAATACAAAAAATATATATATTAATAATAATAACCATCACTATCAACGTTTTTTTATGAAAGCAGGATCACACCTTGCAGTCATTTACACTTGCTACGTCATGTTGCTTTAACCTGGTCGAGGCAGCATGGAGTTAAGCTCGGCGATCGAAAACCAAACAGAATTAAGTTACAGATGTTTAACAGAGGTGCGCAGGTGAGGCGACACGCCAGACGTGGCTGGGATTAGGGTGTATTTTCATTTAATCAGTTTTTCAATAAAGTTCTGGACGTTCTGATTTCGTCGGGAACAAGCTCGCTTTTGTACTGATGTTTATCCGGGAAAGCGTCTAGCGTGCGCCAAGTCACACCAGCTTCCTCTCCCATGATCCTTTGAGCTCTGGTGCCTTTACTTTGGGATTGTGTGATAATAAGGTACTGATTGGAACTGATATTAAAAGTTTTTTTTTTTATGTTGGAATTATTTCTGGACACCATAAGATTCAAAGGTCACATTGATAAATCTTTCTCTTTTTTTTTTACCAAGAGTACAAATCTTAAAGCAGAGACAATGCTCGGTCAGATTTAGCAAATAGGCTAAATAAAGAGCTTTATATGAACTAATGCGTGAAGACTTCAGAGAGGCCTTCAGCCACGGCCTTTGAGCGTGCGATGAGGGAGGAGGGTGAAAATCGTTTCAAAACCAGATTGGATAAAATCCCCCCAGTTGAAACACAATCTCAAAAACCCATAGAGAGCAGGAAAGAAAAGCACGTACACAAGGATGACGGCCTATACGTCCATCCGGAAATGAAATCGCACAAATTAGTCTTGCTGATGCGAACATGATGAACTCCGAGACGAGCTTCTGTCTTACAAAGTTAGAAAATATCATAAGTGGCATTTATAATTGTGAATGACTTCGGAGGAATTCAGCCGAGCAGAAAGATGATTGGTGCCGACATGCTGCTGAAGAGAGAAGTTCAGCTACGGCTCTTCATATGAAAAGCACTTTTTTTTTTTTCTTCTGATCTGCACACAGGGAAACGCTTACTCAGTTTAAATACGTAAAGATGACAACCGCTGTATTGTTTCTCTCGTTTAACGGTTAACGCTGATCATTTTACACACACCTGTAACAACTTTTTATATATTTAAATTATTGGGGTTATATTTATTAGTTCATGGACATTTAAAAAACCTATAAAAAGCATATAGATTATGAGTTATTTTATTCATTTATCTGTTTCTAAACACTTTATAGTGTAACTAATATTTAAAAAAAATCAATGAATCAATAAATTAAAAAATAATATTGAATATACAGTATATACACATTATATTGGGAGAAAGGAATAAAAAAAGAACATGACATGCTGTCATAAGAACATTATAATAATAATGATAAAAAGTTGAATTTGAATTTGAATTTGAATTTGAATTCAAATTTGAATTTAAATGTTATCCCTTTAAAGTTGCCCTTGACATTATCTTTAAAACTGTACGTTAGAAAAGACATTACAATCTTAAATTAAATGATAATCATACACATTAATCTGTGTATAAACTCGAGGAGCAAGGCACTGAAATCGGTGCTGCATATGGCCACTTCTTGCCTTTTGCCCTGCGTCCTGACAGCCAGTCAAGCCTCCATTTTATGATAACTCCCTGAAGCCAACGTGGGCATCAATATTTATCCGTCTCTCTATTCATAATTAATACTTTCACGCTGCGAGCTGTCGGCCTACAGAGGTGAAGCCAGTGCATCCTTCTGAACATCAGTACAGACATATTTAGCACGAGCAGTCTGCTGCGCACATGCTACCATATCCATAACCGGGCAGGAGGAATAAATCCAGTTTTTTTTTTTTTCCCAGAATGCATTAGAGAGGAAATAAGAGGCGACCTCTATCCTCTCTTCTGCTTTCAGATGCCTTTGTGTTTCTAATGGAGAAGCTTGGCTTTGATATGATTGAAGACAGAGGAGCTCTCGCTGTGTTTTTCCTCTGCCTACCCTGCAGGCCAGCCGCACAAAGGGAAGGAATAGATTATCCCCCCTTTCTCCGAACCCCACAAAGTCAGCCAGTCCACGACACGACCATTTTGAAATACGCCGTTGCTTGTTTTTTTTTTTTTTTTTTGGTTCCAGAAGAGCTCTGAGCTGTGTGAATGGAAATGTTTCTTCATTCTTTACTATTTATTATTATCTTGGCGATAGCACCTTCTAGAGCACTTATTTGTCTCTCCATTGCAGTCATAATACAGTAGAGGTTGTTTTGCTCTCACTGGGGACTGGTGTGAGCTAGAAACATTGGGGCATGTGTTATTTTCACATGAGGGGATCCGTACTGGAGGGTAGTGCTGAGGCATATTGCAATAGGACGCTCTAATCTGGTTAGGCTAATCTCAGCCCCCTCGCATACGGACAGAGAGATGCTTAAGCGCTCCCAGGAGGAGGAATGGCAGTCTCAGGCCTCCATAGCGGAGGAGACATGAATCTGAATGAATGAATGCAAAGCCTGGCCCATTCTTCTAGGCTGCAGGGACTGTGAATGTTGAGTATGTGTGCTTGTGTATGTGTGTGTGTGTGTGTGTGTGTGTGTGTGTGTGTGTGTGTGTGTGTGTGTGTGTGTGTGTGTGTGTGTGGCTTTACTAAGAGCCAAAGAGATAATACATTAGCCTGAAAGGAAAAAAATGCAGCCTGAGTTTCCTTTCCAAGCACAAGTTTTACTCATCTCTCAGTCTCTCACTCATAAGAGAAAAGAGGAGAAATGCAAGAAAAAAAACAAATTGACTGAAATTTTTCAAATTGTATATAAACATTTGAATTACATCTAATTCTTGTGAAGTATATTTATTCGTTTGTATGTTAGTTTCAAATATTTATTAAATGGCAAGAGAGACTGAACTTATAGTACATATATATATACATAGAAAACACATACCTTATTACTTTAAGGTTCAACCCTGAGCTGTATACACTTTATTTGCAACACCTGTACAGCTGCTCATTCATGGAATTCTGCAATCAGGTGGCAGCAGCACAATGCACAAAATCATCCAAGTACAGGTCAAGAGCTTCACGTAAAGTTCACATCACATCACAAAAAAATTCTCTCAGTTAAAACTTACTGTGGCATGTTTGGTTGCAGGCAGACAGTCTAGTCTGAATATTTCAGAAACCCATAATCCCCTAGGATTTTCATGCAAAATGGTGTGCAATGTAAAAAATAAAACCCCTCCTGTAAACAGCAGCTCTGTGGGTGGAAATGCAGAGAAGAAACTGACAAAATGTTTCACTGTGACAGGAAGGCTAACAGCAACTCAAAGAAGCACTCTTTACAAATGTGGCGAACAGAAAAGCATGCAAAAATGGAGAAGGCATAAAATACTGAGATGGATCATCGCCTGCAACAGACGAATACTACATCAGGATTCACTTATGTAATCTGAAGAAAAATGTTTTGGTGATAAAGCTTGGTTGAGCTGCTGTTACATTTAAACAGGTATGTATTTAAACACTGGATGTTTTATTGCTTTGTCTCATTTCGTTATATACTTGACTTTTCCAACCACACGAAGTTCTACCTAAAACTGGTGCCACATATTTGGAGGCATATTTGCTAGAGAGCTCTTAAACCAACCCTATTAAACACCTTTGAGGTGAATTAGAATGCTGACTGCACCCCAGGCAGTATGTGACATCAGTATGTGACTTTATTCACCCTTATAGCTGATTTCCACAAGTACACTCCGAAAATCTAGTGGAACATCTTCCCAGAAGAGCGAAGGTTTTTATAACATCACATCTTATTGTCAGGTGTCAACATAACTTTTGTCCATGTACTGTATTTCATTGGGAGTGATGACGATGGACAGGATTACAAATGAGTTTATTAGAGGGACAGCGCATGTAGGACATTTTGGAGACAAGGTGAGGGAGGTGAGATTGAGATGGTTTGGACATGTGCAGAGGAGGGACATGGGGTATATCAGTTGGAGAATGCTGAGGATGGAGCCATCAGGAAGGAGGAAAAGAGGAATGCCAAGGAGAAGGTAATGGATGTGGTGAAGAAAGACATGCAGGTAGTTAGTTTCGAAGAGGCAGATGTAGAGGACAGGGTGGTATGGAGACGGATGATCCGCTGTGGTGACCCCTAACAGGAGCAGCAGTAAGAAGAAAAAGAAGTTACATATACATATACTACACACTCCTACATATAAATTAATTAATTAAGGACGATTTCTAACTCTTGCAAAATAAAAATAAAAAGACAGTTTCATGTAACATGCCAAACACGCACGCACATGTACGCATACACAAGCAGCCGTTAATGGGTTATACTAAATGTCCTATATACATGTATTTATTCATCTGGCCGTTCGTCATGGCCTCTTAAGCTCATGAAGAAGCCAATTAAATGTGGCCTACAGACACGAAGGTCAAACGGTAACAGGCAGGTCGTCGGCATGCCAATTACGGATAGCCGGTGCGAAATGAAACCTGGGGTAATTGATATGAATGAGAAATGCCTTCTGTCAAATTTAAGCCTAATTGATTTCGGGAATTCTGTCAAAAGGCGTACTGCTCTGTGTGTGGAAAAACAAGGGAAAATCAGTAGTGTTAAAGCTGCGCTGTGTGTCTCCTAGGTGTTATTTATTAAATGTTCTGTCACATTCAAACGAAAGAAAGAGAGAGAAAAAGAGAGAAAGAATGATGGCCTAATGTATAGCGTGTGTGTGTGTGTGTGTGTGTGTGTGTGTGTGTGTGTGTGTGTGTGTGTGTGTGTGTGATTTGGGAAGTGAGAATAATCTGGATGGTGAGAGTAAAGAGTTGATATGCTGCTCCATTCTCCGCGGCATCTGCGTCTGCTAATGAGCTGATTTCTGCCCTGTTTTATCTAACCTCCCAGGATGGGCTATTAGCATGTCCAAAAAAAAGAGACACACACACACACACACACACACACACACAGAGAGAGACCTGGAGAGAAAGCGAGAATGAGCGATTGCTTTACAAGCGCAGGCCCAGTCTTGATGGACAGAGCCGAGAGCAGTGCTGGAGCGCACGCTTTTCCGTTT
This sequence comes from Silurus asotus, assembly GCA_024362625.1. Classification (NCBI taxonomy): domain Eukaryota; kingdom Metazoa; phylum Chordata; class Actinopteri; order Siluriformes; family Siluridae; genus Silurus; species Silurus asotus. Next base: position 1,806,524 of record MU551630.1, read on the forward strand.
CAAAGGCTCCTCTAATAGGTCCCTTATGGAGGCAGTGTGGCAGCAGGGAGGAAAAGGAGATGAGAGGTTAATTTGGGCACAGCCCAGGTGATCCAGTCAGTCAATCCTCTCTCTCTCTCTCTCTCTCTCTCTCTCTCGCTCACACACACACACACACACACACTCCCAACTCTCATCCTCCCCTCCACTCCATACACTTAATGATTATTAACATGCTTCAAGTGCTTAAGGAGCCCTGGGAGTCCTCCCCCTTTTACCTCCCTCCCTCGCTCCCTCTCTCTTTCTCTCTCTCTCTCTCTCTCTCTCTGTTTCGCTTTTCCCCCTCAGCTCATCGGAGCATGAGGGGAAATCATTATGCTAACGAGGCTGCCGCCACTGTTTTTATTTCCTCTAATCACCCCCACCTCTGCGCCGTTCTTCAGGGACAAGCAGAAGTGCACATACACACACACACACACACACACACACGCACACACACACACACACGCACACACACACACACACACACACACACACACACATTTCCAGACCTTATAAATATTTCCCTCACTGAATATTTTTATTTTTTTTGAAACTGAAGAACAAAGGGCGCTCTGCGTTTCTGCCAAAGCCCTCTGTGTGTATGTGTGTGTGTGTGTGTGTGTGTGTGTGTGTGTGTGTGTGTGTGTGTGTGTGTGTGTGTGTGTGCTTGCAGAAAGGACTATTAGTTTTGGCACAGAAGATGGCTCATGTTAAAAACAAGCATTTAGTAACTGCCCATGGGCGATGATTAATCAATAATCATTATGAAATGATGGATTAGGAAATATAAGTGTAGAAAATCTGATCAGGGAAATAAAAGCATGCAGATTTAAATATTTATTCGTTTAAAGCTTTCTGTGTCCTGGTGGTTTAGTTTAGACATACAGTGTTAAAGTGGACAGTATGTGGACACCTGACTGTAAGAGTCGTATGTGCTTCTTAAATATATCCCGTTCCACATTTAGTCCTTATTTGCTGTTATAATCACCTCCGCTCTTCTGACAAGATGTTCCACTAGATTTTGGAGTGTGCCTGTGGAGATTTATGGTCATTCAGCAACAAGGTTGTTAGTAAAGTCAGGTACTTATGTAGATGAGGTGAGGAGGCCTGGTACGTAGTCAGCATACTAATTCATCCTAAAGCTGTTAAATAGGGATGAGGTTAGAGTTTTAAAAAATCTTCCAACCCAATCAGGGGTTTTGTCATGGTCGAAGAGTTTGGGTCTCCTAGTCCAAGTAAATGGAGCAATAAATGGTCAACAGTTTGAGGAAGAACCACACATGGCTGGTAAAGTCAGGTGTCAAAATCTTTTGTCTATGGGGTTTATGGTTTATTGTTGCACTTAGTTTTAACAGGACACTTTTCATATCTTCATCTGTGACTAAATATACGAATGGAGATGTTTACAAACCTATTCATAAAGACTGCATCGGATCCACAGAAGCAGCCTAAACAGAGAAATTTAATTAGCAGAAAAAATGGTTGATATCCAGTGCAGTGAGGATTTTGCACAGATTTCATAAGGATTTGAAGAAGAATCCTTAAATCAGCTTCCATTCCTGGGTTACAAATGTACATTTACCTCCGATTTCTAATACTGATACAGCATTCATACCGATATCTAGCACATATATCTAGACGCAAGGGAGAAGTATGACCTGCTTCAATATGATGTATAATAAAGCACAGCTTAAATCTTGATTAGCCATATTAGCATTACCATTGAGCGCCCTGAGCTCGTCGCTAACTGGCTAATTCTCTAATTCACATCCCTCTGGAGTTTCACTAATGAGGAGATAATAGTTCCAGTGAAACGTAACTAAAACTCTGAGTTCATTCACGAGGGACGTCTGGAGACAGATGGAGCGTCATGGAGCCATTTCGCACGCACGCACACACATAAACACACATGCACACACACACACACACTTTGTGGATCCATCTACTCTCCCTTTACCTTGGGTATGAATGAGACCCAGATGATATACAGGCTTACACATATAAATGAAATATACACATTAATAGACATATGAAGATATTTCCATTCATTATCAAACACACACACAAACTGCCCCACACACTTTCTCACACACACGCCAGTCTCTCCCTCAGCACAGCAGGAGGAATCAGGCGTCTTTAAAGAGTGTCCTGATAAATAGACGCTATGGGGAAGACCCAATCCCTCAAATTGATTTTTTAAAAAACATTATTCATCCATCTGGACTGGCTTAAGGCTGAGATAGGAAGAGCAAAAAGAGAGAGAAAAACAGAGAGAGAGAGGAAGAGAGAGCAAGCAAAAGAGAGAGAGAGAGACATTTGAAGCATGATTAAGAATGGGAACTGGGGAGACAGAGTCATGTATAATGCATTATAGACAATCATCAGCCATTACAGTGCACCTACAGGCAGGCAATAGATTGAGTCCTCTGGCCTATCTGATTTTATTCTCAGAAGAACAAACACATTGAATGGATTTACCGGCGTTCATAGCTTTAACTGAAGCTCTGCGCGCATCTGTGCCTGCAGGGCAAAAACGCTCTGTCGCATGCTCCTTCAAGAAATAAACATTTGAACCTGGTTTTTCATGTGCCTCATATAGTGACAGCCTTATTCTGGAATCTCTGGCGTTGACGTCGTATTGTTGCGACATTAAAAACAACAGGGCCGTGTTTGACTTTGACCACAGATTTTGTTTTTTTTTACTCAAACACACACATAAAAGTCCCATTAAGACTCAGTGTTTACAGCGATTTGATGTACAACGCTGTGGTGCCTCATTTTTTTCGAAAGGAAAATTAGAAACACCCTTTACATGTGAATGTTAAACAATACTGAGGATAAATCAAGGAGCACTGAACCGAGCTGTGAAAAAGGTCTACAGATCATGTCTTTTGTGCAAGACTGAGATGTTTCCAGATGATTAGCAGCAAGCAGAGAGCAGCAGTAGCCCTGCTGGACACCCTCAAACACACACACACACACACACACACACACACACACATACATGATACACACACACACACACACACACATTACACACACACACACACACACACACACACACACACACAAAGCACCTGTTTGTTTTCCTACAGAATAAAACTACCCGACATTCTGAAATTCACCTCCACCTTTCTGTCAGAGGAATTCAGATATAATAAATGAAGCACGCACTTTACACTCCCTGGTGATGCCCTGTGTGATGTTTTAAAAGACCAGATGTCAGCATTCATAAGAGGTTGAATGATTCTGGCCAGAGTGAAAAACAGTTCTTTGGGAATATAATGCGCATCCAGTATTTGTACATGTAAAATATTTACACTATATGGACAAACAAACAACCATAAGATTTGTATGTGCTTTTCTAAACATTCCATCCCACATTAAGTTCCCATTTGCTTCACATTCTTCTGGAAAGATGTTCCGTGAGTGTACTTGTGGAAATTTTAGCCACAAGAGTGTTAGTAAAGTCAGGTACTGATGTAGGGTGAGGAGTCCTGGGGTGCAGTCAGCGTTCCAATGCATCCCATTGAAATGGAGCTTCCACTCTAACTGTAAGCCATGTCACAGGAGCATTCTCATACTGGAATACGTTTGGGTCTCCTAGTCAAAGTACAGGCAAAATTTAATGCTACCACATCCAAAGGCAATAAAACTGTGCACCTTCAACTTTGTGGTAACAGTTTGGAGGAAAAAAAACATTTACTGCATGACTGGAAATGTCAGGTGTCACAATTATTTTTTGGTCCATAAAGTATATGTTGATACATACATAGTTGAGTTTAATTCTCAAATCTGATTGGTCAAAAGATATTTGATTTATTTCCTGTAACAGCAGCACTAACAGTAATCGCGGCTGAGCAGGTTTGTGTTAACACACTCGTTCTGAATCCCTTTCTAGAGGGAGAGCATACGGATAGACTTGCATGGCAGACAGTCCACATAAACGGATTAGAAATGTGTACCATTGTTGATATAGTGATTCTATGAGGAGATGTTTAGAAGGTATTTTTGAAAGGAGTATCTAGTGTAAGAAGTATGGTCAGTCAGAAGTAACTATAAATAGAACTATAAAAAAGCTCATATATATATATATATATATATATACTGTATATTCATTACTTACTTATACATTCCTTCAATTAGTTCTATTTAAATGATCATCAGCCTCAGCAAAGTTACATAAAAAAATTAATAAATACATGGAGCAAATGTGATATCCATAAGCTATTTAAATGTTTAATTTTAGTCTCTGGGTAAAAAGAAATTGCTGTACTGGAAATATTTGAACTTGCTGACTGGCAGTGACATTAATTGTTATGCGCAGTGCAGCGTGACACACAAACCGAGCCGTGCCGACTCGTTCGGCGATTAATCAGTAGTAAATGTGTTTGGGAGGCTTTTAGAGTTGTAATGTGTTTTTTTGCAGCCACAGACAGCAAACTGACAGATCATTACTTTCAACTACATTGTTTCCCATGAAGCACACACACACACACCCTCACACACACATTCACAGGAACACAAACACATACACACACACCAAATTACCACCATCAGCCGTGGCTCAAATATTGGTTAGATGAGTTATCATTTTTGTATCCGTATCCCTGTTGCGCAAATCCTCGTCCACATATGATGTTATGTTTATAGAAAACCTCCTCAGTAGCATTAACGTGCTGATTTTGAAAGCTTGGCTCTGGAGTTACAGACGCCTGGGTGCAATCATCACTTCAGGATCTTGCATTAAATACATTATTATGTGGATAGATTCAAGAGCTGGCACTTAAGCCTTTCAAAAATGAAAGGGAAAAAAAAAAGAATCCTCCTTTGTAATCTGTGCCGAACACGTAATTAACCCGAAACGCTTAATTGACGGGTGTGAAAAGAAATAGTTATGATGCAGAGCTGCATACCCAGTGGAAATAACGATCGGCGTGCAGCCCGAACAGTCAAAATATTGTAAGAACATCAAACAGTAATTTTGCACAGGGGCCGTGCTCAGACTGCTCAGACTTAGGAAATACCTGAGCAGGTGATCATTTAACGGTGAAACGCAAACACTAGAAAGAGCAGAGCAGTCGCGCGGTGGCGAGACATGCTATTGAGGCCCCATTAAAGGATCAGCTCGTGTCTTTCTCACTGCTAATAGCAGGGATCTGCATGAGTCTCGAGCCTTGTCTTGGGCAGCGCTTGGCAGACTGGCAGGCACCCACATGAAAGCCATAGTGTGTTTAGGGAGATGAGAAGAGAATGTGGAGACGGGATTCTCACACACCCTGTGATCAAGCAAGGAACGTGGGGTATTAGGATGCACCACCCTGAAACACTCATCCTACAAGGTTGAGAAGTTGAGAAAAATTAGAAGTCATATTGCCCTCCTGTATGAAGTAAACATAGTCAATTACAACAACTAGTTTTCGTTTTGTGTTTCTAAATGCTTAAGCATTGGTGAACCATTATACAGTATTGTCTGAGTTTCTTCTGGGTTTCCCAGTTTCCTCCTACCTCAAATAAACATGCCAGGAGGTGGATTCCAAGCCTGCTTGTTAATGAGCGTGTGAATAAGTGTGTGTGTGTGTGTGTGTGTGTGTGTGTGTGTGTGTGGCAAACCATTCAGTATTGTTCCCGCTAAGGCTCCACGACCCTCACCGGGAAAAACACCCCCCAAAAAAATGTCAGATTTAATTGCTAAAACAATTTAAATAAATCTGTCTAGAAAACTTTTTTTCCTCGTCCTCAAAAGTTTCCCTTCATGTCATCATTAACTTCAAGCTCATGAACCGGTGTTTTACAGCTACAGTATAAAGTCAGTGTTTCATTTGCTAATTAGCTTTCCTACTCCACCTCCTCTTTGGCTCTGTCCCAAATGCTTGTTCTTTACTGGTGGAAGAAGCTTGTTTTCTCTTCTTTTTGTAATTTATACTACCAAATAACACTCATTGGAAAAAAAAATGAAAAAGAGTGAGTGGGGTAGACTGCTGATTTTTGGTCCTGCAGAACAAAAAATACTGCCTCATTATTAACTTCTGACACTAAAAAATAAATAAAGTACAATAAATCTTGTTTCCATAGTAATAATTTTTTAATTAATTTCATAGTAATAAGGTAATTACAGTACATCTAGCATTTTTTACGTTGTGCAGTTTCGATATGCTGTTTCTCTATTAAATGCTAGCTCTGTTGACTAGCATTGTTTAATGATACTGGCAGCTAGCTGTTTATGTTTAGCTTGCAATGCTTATTTAAATGTTGCTTTCTTGATAATATTAAATATTAAATATTTATCATATTAAAGGTAAAGTATGAACCCCAAAGCTTCAACTTAATCTCTTTATTTACATTTTATATCTCATCATCTACTGTACATAATACCATCAAGAAATTCCAAGAGAGTACTTAAAAATTCTAAAAATAATAATAATAAAGCAGCACTGTATTAAAACCAAGCATGAGTCTGTAATGGAAATCCCTACATGGGCTTGGAAATGCTTCTATAAATCAGTGTATGGGAACAGACAATGTAAAGCTCGGTAAAGCTATATCATGCAAAGAAGAACCCATATGTGAACTTGACCCAGAAACGCTGCTGTGGTGGGCCAAAGATCATTTTAAATGGACCGAGGCAACATGGAGAAATGTTTTATGGTCAGACGAATCAATGTTTGAAATTCGTTTTTTTAAATATGGACACTCGTTCTCTGGACTAAAAGTGGGATGGACTATCCAGCTCCTTTGGTGGTATGGGGGTGCTTTATTATGATATTATGATATTTCAGTCCAGGTGCTGAACAATGAAATGAAAAATAGAACAAAGAAAACCCAGGCCTGTTAAACAGCAATCAGACTATGGATCAGGATGACATTTCTCTCCCAAAACTCCAACAACTGTTATTTTCATTTCCCAAATTGATATGGACTGTTGTTAAAGGAAGTGTGGATACGACACACTGCCCTGTGAGAAATGCTGTGGCCATCAAAATCAAAATTAAAATTTTTTTATTTAAATGGACAATTTGCTCATTTACATTTGGAATGATTTCTATGTTGTACATGTAAATAAAATCTGGGTTTATATATGTGGATTTGCACATCAGTTTACACAGCGACAAAGTCTCTTTTGGAATTGGGGTTGTAGAACTATTTTACTGACTACTAAATACCAGACATTGTGTGTACTTTTCATTTTTGTAGCTAATAAATTAGCCTGCATTGCTACACTTTTTAGAATGACAGATCAAATCATGTGATGTTTGTGTAAACACTTAATAAACCTAATTCTTTAATATTCGCAGTGAACAGAGAGCTTCCCCAGCTCACAACTCTTGGTGGTAAAGCTCCAGTCTCACAGTGCATTTTGGGAAAGTGCATAGTGCTTTTAAACTGTGTTACACCATATAAACAGACTTAATTAGACTGAAAAAAAAGTGTCTTTGTATTACTGATTCAATGCACTCTATCATCTGTTACTTAAAATGGCTGATGCTCTGAGTAGACATGAGCTAGCTTTGGGAGAGTGCCATGATTACTCACCCGTCTCTATGACTTGACTTATCTTTAATCCAACCCTCTCGGTCTGGAAGCTGAACAGCTTTCCCACATCCACTTGTATTTTCCAAACACACACACACACACACACACACACACACACACACACACACACACACACACACACACACACACACACTTAGCACATGCTAGAGGCAATCTGGACAGCTCCTGATACAAGATGGCCTCATCAGCTTATATGTGTGTGTCTGTGTGTGTGTGTGTTTGTGTGTGTGTGTGTGTGTGTGTGTGTGTGTGTGTGTGTGTGTGTGTGTGTGTGTGTGTGTGTGAAAGAGAGAAAGAAAGACAGAAAGTGAGCCCATATGGGAGATGATGTTTGGTTAGTGTCTTTATTCTGTGCTGCTCTCTAATGACTCCCTGAAGACTCATTAAGTGTGTATGAGCGTGTATGAGTGTGTGTGTATGAGTGTGTGTGGAGTAAGAGGGACACCGGTGTGACAGTAGGGGTCAGAAACACAGGGACACTCAGTAACGAGCCCCTCAACAGGAACTTGCTTCTCTATGCTAACAGTTCATTAATTATCCTTCTCTCCTGCTCGCTATCTCACACACACACACACACACACACACACACACACACACACACACACACACACACACCTAATTTCTCAGGCTGAAGTTGAGGATGTACAGTGGTTAAAAAATAAAAGCTTTTCCTGCTACAGAGACAAAATCTTTTTCATTCATTCAAGGTGACATTCAAGGTTAAAATTAGCATTATTAGCATCAAATCAGCATGTGGTTTCAGGATACATAGTTACTTTTGATAACAATATTCAAAAAGTTAACTTGTTAAAAATAACAGTGAATCCTTAAGTGTTTTATTCGGTTTTAATATTTATGCCAACATTTATCTGTTTTTATGAAAGAACAAAATCTGCCAATCAAATCTGAGAAATCCAAATGCCAGCATGCCAGTGCTCCTGTGAAGATATGGTTTACATGGTTGGAGTGGAGGCTCAACCCTGGGATGAATTAAAACACTGACTGCACTCCAGACCTCTTCATCTCACCAACATCATTATAAGTCATCATAAGTGGCCTGCTAAAGAGCTCTGACCACAACTCTACTGGGATGAATTGGAATGCAGAGTTCATCCAAGACCTCCACAGCCCACATCAGTACCTGACTTTACTTACGAATTGAACAAATGTATGCATTATGAAATAAACAACAAAGACGACCCGGGACTGTTGACCAGCTTGAATCCTGTATCAGACACAAATTGGGGAAAATATTCCTTTCTCAGAACTCAACTGGTCTTTTTACCTTCCAGATGCAGACTGTTGTTAAATAAAAGGGACTCTACATAATGATAAACATTTTCCAATAAATTAAAATTTACCTTAAATTTGAAAAAGAATTGTAAAAAAACATTATCTCTATAAAGCAGTTTTGAGACAATGTCTTTTATTAAAAATGCTATACAAATAAAAATGATTTGAATAGAATTGAATTTCCTCAGTTTAAACATATGATGTGTTTTTTATATTCTCTCGTGAATGAAATATGGGTTTTGAATTTGCGTTCTGATTTTTTTTTTTTCTTTTTTTTCTAACATTTAGGCTTGTAATTCGAATATCTTAAAAAAAAATTATTTTACATTATTGTCCAACATGATTCTTGTCACTTATAAGTTGAAGGGAGATGCACGTTTAAGTGACATTCAGCAAACTTACAAAAAAAACAAATTATAATAAATACAACCAAACACAAATATTGAGCGAGAAACAAAGACCAAAAGCTGAACCATGTAACCAAGGTTAGAACGACAAGCATGGACAGACAAACAAAAGACAAGAGATGCAGTGAATAGTGAATATGCAAGTGGCAATCAGCAGACAATGTCAATCGAGGTAAAGAAGCATGTAACTTGCTGCAGTAGCTGATGGGAAGTGTAGTATTTAGGCATAATCCTGACAATTTGTGGAACATGAATCAATACCTTCTGACCAATCAGAAACAAACCACATTAAACATAATGTGTTTAATGAATTAAAATAGCCATTGTTTATTTACCTTATTTTAATATTATAACTGTTAAACAGTTTTATAAAATACAGTGTCTGTGATTGTTGCTGTGAACTGCTGTGTATATATAATTTTTTTAATATTTGTAAAATATTAAATATAAATTAATTATGGTGAAACTTAATATCAGAGCATTAAGTATGTATTTTACGGTGGTCCTACACTTGGGCAGCAGTTGATAACTATGAGTTTCACATATGAATAAACAGACGCTCCCCACTTTACGGACATTGACTTGACGTACTTTTACGAATACAAACAAACCTGACCTCAAAGTGAAATTTGTTCGTAGTCCAAAACAATCAAAATTGGGGAATTTTTTTATTATATAATACAAAATATTGTTTACAGTATTTCAATTATTTCAATTTGTTTAAGTATATTTTGTTTATTTAATAGTATTAATAGCTCATATATCATTAGGAGATATGCGTAGTCAATAATGGACACAGTAACAACTTACGAACAAATTCATACTTTTAGAACGTAACTCGTTCGAAAGGTTTATAATGATCAATATTATGTTAATATGACTTTGCAATTCTCTTTTGTTTCCTGCAATAAAATTGTACTATAAGAACATGGACACTGATCATCGTCATTCGATGATCTAAAACTATCCAGACTGATTGGAGACACTTTTAAATTTAGAACAATCCACTCTCTAAGAGGTTATCATTTTAAGCAGCTTATGAAATATTTGACCCCAATGTGGTCAGGTGTCCTAACACTCGAGCTCCACCAGTGAGGGGCCTAAAACCTGAATGGTGCTTTTGTGCGATGTGTTTGTCTCTCTCATCCGGTTAATAAGGTAGTGATGACGGCAGCCGAGCATGCTTGACCTCTGCCAAAATACTTCTTATGGCAGGTTAAATTTGAGCAAAGGAAGGTCTCAATCAATCAAAATATTTTTGTGCTCTTTCTACAACCCGTATTTATGCTTTTAAAAAAAGCATCCGGTATTAAATGTGTGCATTGGTGTGTGGAGTGAGTAACAGGAGCTCTCTGAAAAAGGGGTGTGCTTGAAGGGGAGAGTTCAAAAGTTTTCGGAAGTCGTAATAAAAATGAAAACCAAGAAAAAAGGACAGACCATATTAAGAGCAATTTATATAGAAGTGTGGGAAGAGTTGGAGCAAATCGTGCGACTGTGTACGGAGACATGCGACTGAGAGCAAAAGTGTGTAAAACACAACACCAACTGTATTTTTACTGTTCACACTTGAACAGTATATGTGTTTGTGTGTGTGTGTGTGTGTGTGTGTGTGTGTGTGTATGTATAATGTATATTTTTATTATAACTAAAATTATTATTATGTTTATTTTGCTTACATTTATTTGTTTGTTTGCTTATTATGTGGCAAAACTATTAAAATTATTTGCTTTTTTCCTGTTTTTAATTTTTTTTACAGTTTATTGTAGTATTTTTTTTCATATTTGCAGAAACATAACTTGTTCATTAATACCATATTAATAATATCAACTCACGTATTTAATGTTAGCTATTCCCTAAATCAGATAAGGTATATAGCCTATATAGACCATTCTGCAGCATAGGACTGCAAAATATACATTTCAAACAATGATATAAAACCCTACTTATCACTTTTTAACAAACTTTCCCCCAAAAACATATAAACATGAAGTAACCAGAGTCAGTAATAAACTGTGCACAATGAGCAACTGACCTCAGTTCAGCTCTCCTTCCTATCAATCCATCACATCAGATATTGCCTACAAGCATAAAGTTGTCGTTCACAGATTGCTCTCTTCCTACAGCTAATATAACCCCTAAACTTTAACCATCTTTAAACAGATATGTCGGCTTTGTCTCCAGTGAATCCATTCACTCAATATTATGCAAAAGGCCTGACCCTTGCATGCCTTCTCCAGTCCTGAGAGCCGGTCCAAAGCTTTTGTCCTCGCAATTACAGATGATAATTGCCATGTAATGAAGTTAAGGATTTGTAGGATTTATGGGCTAACATTGACTGTGTTTCTAGTCCCTCCAGATTTCCCCCTTTTCTCACCCTGTATCGTTTTAAACCAGCTCCACCCTTTCAGCATGACACAAAAGAAACACAGACAATATGTGGCTGGCCGGTCATTTCTTTTACAGCATTGCTCTGTTGTTTTTCACCTTTTACTTCCCCACCCCTCCTTTCTTTACTCCCCTAGTTTCTAACTAGCCTCAATTCTTTTCTCCACCTCTAATAGCACACAGCTCTTTTGCTCTCCTTTCTCTCTCAGAGATGGCTTCGGGAGGCCGGCTTTAGTGGTTGCTCTCTTTTCAGGCGCCCAATAAGCTGTGAAATGCTCCTGCTGTTTAATGGTGTCTAATGATTACCACTTACACTGCCTTAGACAATGCAAACGAGGCCTAAACTACCCGGGGGAATCGCATGCGCTGCTCACGCCACCAAGTCTCATAGCAACTTGGTGAATGGGGGACGAGTTTCAGAGCGAATCGCAGGGACGTGGCAGTGTCACGTTTTTCAAAGAAAACCCCGCTCTTCTCACACAGTGGGAGCATGATGGAGTGTTTCGGACACTCCTACTGTACCCGGACGACCTCTGACCCTGGACCGAGCTCAGCCAAATTCTATTAACTGAGCGCAGGGGTGCGGCTCAACCTCTGACCTCGCCATACACTCTCAGCAAACACCCGCCAAGACAAGCCGAAAGACTTCAAACAGCCATGCAGAAGCGCACAGGGTTAAATATTTGCGGGATGTTTTTTTTTTTTTTTTTATTTCCCTCTCAAAGGCAACTAGCGAAGAAAAAATTCTCGGATATGTTTTGCATGTGAAATTAGATTCTGTTTGGCAGTGGACAAATCAATAATCCTTAATCCTAACCACAATTTATAGGTTTATTATGCAGCGACAGTTAAATTTGTCTTCAAATGAGATCCTCTGGCTTTTCTCTTTTGCAGGTGGATTAGGAGGCACTGCTAGCATGGAGGAAAAGCGGAGGTGATAATCTGCTGAACTTCAAACAGACCTACTGCTCTGCTCCTCTCCAAAACCCCTCAGGGCTCCCAGCACAAGCAGTAGTGTGTGTGTGTGTGTGTGTGTGTGTGTGTTTGTTGTCATCTAAACCAAGTCTTTGCTCAGTCCCTGAGTGAGACACAGAGAAAGAGACACAAACATGCTGCCAAAAAGGCTAACGGCAGCAATTAGGGAGCACTGCTTGATGGCAAGGACGAAGAGGAAATTTCCTAGGGATGGACAGATCTGAAACTAAATGCTAACAATGTATTTAGTTATACAAACTAATAAAAAAAAACTGATAACTGATTTTTTCTGGCATTGTTTGTGTCTTTTCCACTTTAAGTGAAGAGTCACTGTATCAATCTGAAAATCTGATAAAGAAGCATTTGTATAATATATTTAGCCTTTAATGTCCTACCACTGCTCATTCAGGACATCCCCATTAGATTTTTACTAAATGTCCAGAAATGCATGTAAAACCTGCATGTAAAATACTGAGATACAAGCACACCTAATCTGAGATGCCATACTAGCAAGACTAGCAAGACTTCTCCATCATTAGTGCTTCATTACGAGCAGGGCAACACACGGAGCACTTTTACCGGGACAGATGGCAGCGTAACCCACTCTCCGGCCTTGTGCCAATCTGCTCCTGCTGAAGGACCAGAAACTCTGCCATTCAGCCAGGTGGAAATGATTTCCCCTGGAGAGAAAATCTCCTATCAGACACCGCACGAGTCGCGGCTGAGAGAGATGGCCTCTGGGCTGGGGGAGACCCTGTAAAGTGACCTACGGTGAGGCAATCTGTCATGACTTAGGTAATTATCCTGTGTGTGTGTGTGTGTGTGTGTGCGTGCGCGAGTGCGTTCGTGAGTACGTGTATGCGTGTGAGTGAAGTAAGCCAAAAAGCTCCATGAACTTTATCACAATTTACACATGCACACATTGTTAACACGTTTTCCGAACTGGTTCAACACATAAGCAGAATTCGGATCTGATCTAAAGATGTGCTGAACACATAGAAAGAAAAGAAGTGATAAAAAAAAAATCCTCATTATTAGTTTTTTATGCCTTTAATTTACTTTGGGGGCATTAGGGTCTTTCCTCTTCTCTCTTAAGCATCTAAAGTCCTGTGTTTTGGCTAAGATGATCCATTTGTTTTTGTTTGATCAGGAAGATTAGAACCCTGCTAAGAGATCTGGCATACAGTATCATATGAGCTTATTTTTGTAGTTGACCTCGCTGTTGGGTGAACAAACACAGCACTGGTGATCTAATTGCATTATATAGGGTCTATCAGTGGTCAAATGTTTGCTGAAACCACAGCTTAACACAGGCTGCCCTAATTGGGCTTCACATCAGCGCAATCTGTTTTGTGTGTGTGTGTGTGGGTGTGTGTGGGTGGGTGTGTGTGTAGGAAGGCAGAGAAACAGAGAGAGATGTTAGTAGTAAACAATATCATGTCAGGCCCTTTTTGGATCAAACTAGCAATCTGACAAGATAATCACAAAAAAATACATTGCAATAAAACTCCATAACTTGATTTCTACACTTTATATTTAAATTTGGGTTCATTTTGCTACAGGGTTGTAAAAAATATGGAATCAGTTTATGTCCATTATATTATTAGAGATTTTGAAGAAGGCTTAATGTGCTGTCTGTTTCACACCTGGACACATCACACCAGGTCATCATGCAAAACTTCATTATTAGAATAGATTCAAAGAAGAAATGCATCTAACTAAGAGTGCAAAAGAAATGTATATAAATAAATCTAATTTAAATATTTAAATATACCCATATACATATGTATATACAATAAACATTATGGGAGTGCAGATGTTCATATGTATTACAAATAATACTGTATAAGATGCAAATTTGAAGATAAACACAGAAGGAAAAACACATGCAACAGTGCAATGACCATAACAGTGCAAAAAAGGCAGCAAGATAATTATGTATAAATACTTTTTTATTTTTTATTTTATGCAAGTCAATTTTTTTTCTAACTAACCTGCATTCAATACCTTATATTCATCCATTTCCCTATTTACAAGCTTAATACAGAGAAATGTTCTCAGAATTTTTGTATTTCGAATTTTCAACATAGAAAAATATTATTTGGACCTTGTGTTGATTAAATTGATTAATTAATACACATAAAAAAAAAGAGTTGTGGACGCCTGATTATTAAATTTATATCTGCTTTTTGAACATTCCATTCTTAATTTTTTCCTATTTGCTGTTATCCTCCCCTCTTCTGAGAAGATGTTCAAATTGATTTTAGTGCTTGTGAAGATTGAGGTGAGGAGGCCTGGGGTGCAGTCAGTGCTCCAGTTCATCCCAAAAGTGTTCAATAGGTTTGAGGTCGTCAGAGCTCTATACTCTTTACTAGGCCACTCAAGATCTTCCACTCCGAATCATGTAAAGCAGATCTTCATAGAGCTGGCTTTGTGCACAGGGGTATTGTCATGCTGAAACAGGTTCGGGTCTCCTAGTTCAGGGGTAATTCTACTTTCTTTCAAAAACATCCTAGAATCTTCTCTGCTTTTAATTTTGTGGTAACAGTTCGGGAAAGAATCACATATGGCTGGAAAAGTCAGGTGTCCCGCTACTTTTATCCATATTTTGTAGCATTTTCAGAAGAAGGACAGATTTTGTATCTACGTGTATTTAATAAAAACGAAACCTCACTTGAATTTTTGTGGGGAAAAAAGATTTGTGTTTAATTTGTGTTTTCAGCCAAGATTGACTGTAATTACTGTTTAAACAAATAAACCTTTTCACCTGCTATATCTCTCTCTAACAGACATTTGGTTGGCAGTCGAAAAGATTGCCTGAACAGCAGATGTGATGCATTTTGCATTTCACCAGCATTTGGAAAAACAAACACCACGAGGACCATCAAAAGTTAATAATGCCGTTAACTAGGAAAAGAAATCACACAGGTGCTAATTGGCTCTTGTGTTTGTGGTAAGGGCTGCAGAGCTTCATTGCCTTCTGCCTGTTAAATAAGCGTTAATGAGGAGGAGAGTGCGGATCACAGGTCGCCGCTGTAACCAATACCGCCTGAACGTTCAGCGCTGTAGGTTTGTCTGCATGCATCGGTAATGGGAGAGGAGTAAAAAAAAAAAGAAAAACGTGTGTCAGAGCATAAATAATAGACATGAATAATGAATCAGGTATTTGGATTCGGTTTCGAATTAATAATGTATTCTCTTTTAACTTAAGCCATGTTTAAAGCTATAATGAGGCCATTGACTGCTTAATGACAGTTTGGCATTTGCGGTTATAAGCTCCCGACAGAGGTGCAGGCCAGCGTTCCCTCCCCCACAACTTCATTTCTCTGTCTCAGAGAACCGTCTCTGTCCTGACGCGTACGCCATCTATGTCCTGTTGGTTTTGTAATTATAACCCGTGAGGATTTTTTTAGGTGGGACACTGGCTCTGATAGCAGGGGTGAAATTTCCCCAGGTTGGATTTAGGGATTTTCAAGGGAAGTTTGGAGAATTTTCAGGCAGGAAGCAGAAACATATGGGTCGCACTCGCCTCGGCGGCCTGCATTCTTTCGGATATTACATCTGATGAGCTAGGAATAAGGCACTTCCTAGAGCAAAAAACGTCAGTCTGAGTGACTTATGTGTTGAATCTTTAACTCGAAAGACTTAGCAAAAGAAAAAAGGAAATGCATTTTATTTTCATGTGATATCAATATGGGAAATTTCAGTGAGATTCGATTTTTATTCCCACTCATTTATTCAAAGAAACGTCGCATCAAATCGTCAATTATTATCAGGTATTAAATATGTTAAACGATTGATATTTATATTCTGTTAAACCACATATGTAAGTTTTAATTCCACTTTTTGTCTCTCCAACATCCCAAGTCTTTGATCTGGAGTGTGAGCTATAGAGTAGCCGCGGAGATCACTTAAGCCTTTTCTTTTGCCTCTCCGCTGCAGTTTGAGGTAACTAATACCTGATTAAATCCCGTCTCAGACAATAGGCTCGGTGGTGGTGACTGATGTAGGCCTTTGCTCCATTGGGGGTTGGTAAGTGGATGAAGGTCAGCCCTGTAAGGGATACCCACTTTATCCTTTCTCCGTGAGGGCGACGTCGCTCCTGAGGGAACCAGTCACCATCCCATAGGGCCCACACAGCCCTGAGCACTCGAGCCATATTTTGGCGATTGAGATAACAGCCTGCTGCACTCTTTGAAAATTTATGGCAAGATGATGAGACAGATGGCAGTAGAGCAGTCCTACTATCAGGAGACCTAATGAAAATAATCAGGAAAGACTGATAAATCGTAGAGCGCCCATGACTCACAACACATTTAGTCAATTACTGCAACAATTTAGGAGTAAAGCGATCGAAAATTGAGAATGTAATTGCTTTTTTTCCCCCCATCATAATTACAGCTTACTCGCTTGACTGGTTTCCAGAATATGATATGCTCCAGTGGTGTTTTTTTTAAAGGATTTCTTTGTTCTTTGTTGCAGTTCAAGATGATCTCCATCGATACATTGAACTCAAGGTCCTGCTCCGGGGTGTCTTTGCAAACCAGGCATCTCACACACTCACATACCCCCTCCTCCATTGTGTTAACCAATAGGACCCCCTTCAGAGTGTCAGAGCCCCCGACAAAGAGCAGTGAGCCCCTCAGAACAACAACCTACAAGGCTTGAAAGTAATGCTAATAGATAATTGTGACGGCTAAGCATTAAACTGAAAACTGACTAGTCGAGAAACAAAGGGGTAAATAATCTGTGAAACGGAATCAAATGCATAGCTTCTGAGGAGAAACTGCTTGAAAGCTTCTTTTTGTTGTGCTCCCAGCGGTGGGTGGAGGACTTGGAGAATTTGGTCAGCAATCATGTAAAACACCAGTTAAATTCAAGAATCTCCGCTGGAAGTGATGGAGCTAAATTAAATGGCCAACAGTGTGGATCGGCGCTGGTTAATTGGTGAGCCGCTGTGAAAAAGAGAAACATTCGAGGAAGGATTTGAGGCTCAGGTTTGAGTAATGATCTGCACCATCGTGCTGAAGGCAATTGACCTTTGCTAAAGTGAGTTCATGTTATCTGAGGATCTTACGCACTTAATGACACCCATTGACTCTTCTAAAGACCTGATTACACTCAAACTCTGACCCAGCTACTAATTGATGGTGAGGAATAACTACTGGGGCTATTTTTCCCCTCAGGCTACAATCCCTGATATGTGTAAGAAATAAAAAACTTGGGGGGCATGCGGTAATAGGAAAATAATCAATGATGAGAGTGGGTATGAAGTCTTTTCATTTCTTTTGATGCTGCAGAATTTTTGAATTCTCTGTGCATTTTTATCCATTTATTGTTACCTTAAATATGGTGGAATTAAGTAAAACAATAACGTAGCTTGTCGTCTTACAGAGACACCATTAAGACTTTCCAAAGTCTAACAGTGAAGCTTTATAACAAGATGACACTGGAGATATCATCCAAAGAATTGTGGATAGTTCTTCATAAAAATCCTTGTATTAATGTTACCATTGAAACAATAATGAATCAAATGTCTATAACACACTGTTATAGAAAACACCTACTGATCAAATGAAACGCACTCAAGAGCAATTCTTTTACATACACACAATATGTAAACGAATGAACATGGTTTCAAATTTGATTCCGGCTTTCACGAGAAAGTGTGTGTGTGTGTGTGTGTGTTTCCAGCAATGAGACAACATACCCATCATTACAGAATGTTACACCCGCTCATTAGGCGGAGTAGCTGCATTCTCATGGATCTCTTCTTTTTTTTCCCTCCCCCTGTTTCTCCTTTTTGTTCTCCCTTGACCAGGTAGGGAAATGAAACAATGATGGTTGTCACCCAGGAGCTCTTCAGTGAGGCCTACATTCATTACCTTTATGCCTTTGTCACTTACAACACCTCCAGAGGCCATTACGTGCCTTTATCTGTCAATTAAGTGAAGACAGGAGCTGCAACGTCCACATGAGACCTGCGAGCAGCTACATGAAAGCGTTCCTCAGGGATAATTAACTTTAATAAGCAGCCCCCGGTTGTGGATATACTCAACACAAACTGTTATTATAACGGCCATTGCTTTGCAGTTAACTTTTCATTTGCTCGGCACAGGTATTTCGGGCTAACAGAAATATCTCAGATATTTCACGTGATTATCTAAACGTGTGTGTGTGTGTGTGTGTGTGTGTGTGTGTGTGTGTGTGTGTGTGTGTGTGTGTGTGTGTGTGTGTGTATAAATATATATATATATAAATTAACACAAATTCATTTTAATGGCACAAATGTTATTAGCGTGTGATTAATGAACCCATTTGTTTGACCAATTTTTATTAAAATATAAACAAATAAATAGATACATTTAAAGGAGGTGAAATTAAAACCCCACCTTTATTCATGACATCCTTTCTTTACTTGGATACAAAAATAATAGTAAACTCATCCAAAAAATCTTTCTTTTTTTCACTAAACATTTGTTGTACTGATGTGCCAAGTCTCAAATCAAACGCCAAAATCCGCCATAATGCACACATCCGGCAATTATAACCGTCCGTGCGGAAACATAGCAAAAGTTCTATTTGGTGTCGTAATGATTTAGGCAATTTAAAACACAATAATTTTTTTGAAAACATTTCCAAGTGTATTTTTTTACAAACTGCCCTGTCATCTGAATATATAAACAGGCTTGTTGATTTGAGCAACTGACTCAGTGCAAAAAAAGAGCAGTTATTGGAAACCTGTTATTTCTATGTTCTTTATTTTATGTGTCTAATAGACATAAACAAATTTTTTAAAAACACATATGACCTTTATGCTCTATGTTGAGTGTGGTTTCAATAATAATAAACAAACATTTGCAGAAAGCATCCATATTTGTTTGCTATTTTACAGATACAAATGTGCGATTAAGTCACGATTAATCATGAGTTAATCATGACTATTAATCACACACACACACACACACACACACACACACACACACACACACACACACACACACATTTAATAATACAAGCAATATGCTTCAACATACCTTCCTATTTCAGTTCATTCACTGATTCCTTAGCACACTCACAAACACACACAGACACACACATACATACATACACATTAATTCATTTGCTTCTGCGGCTCATTATAGGAAAAGACAGTGTTTAGCCAACAGTGTTAAAAAGGTCAGGGAGTGTGAGGGAGGTTGGAGAGGTAAAGAGATTTATGGTGTGTGAGCAGCAGGGAGAGGAAACGTGGATGATCAGGACTCATG
>MU551630.1:1840292-1875195 GCA_024362625.1 Silurus asotus
TATATATATATATATATAAACAACTCAACTCAACTCAATGTTAAAAGAGTGGAAAAAAAAGCATATGGTTCTTGCGTATGAAAAAAACATGAGTGAAACTGAATATAGATTCCAAACTGCTGCAAATTCATTTCCTACATGAGACATCTTGGCTTAAAGTTCAAGGTTACAGTTTGCGTATAACAACCTAACCTGAGGCTAACGTGTCCACAGGGCAGCTGGTTCAGGCGAGAGGCCCCCTGCGGCAAAAAAAAGGATTAATGGCCAAGTGTAAAAGAAGAGAGTGTTAGTCTCATAACAGCATGTCTGCTTATCATTCATCTACCGAAGTGAACCAGGCAGCGGAGTGAAACGGAACGGTGTGTGTGTCTGTTTGGTGTGTGTGAATGTTCCTTTTCCTGTGAACACTTCTCTCTCCACATTTCTCCCCTCTATCGGAATATTTATAATATAATATGTAAGGAATGAAACACAAAAGGCCATGTTTATAGGAAAACCATTACCCGTGCTCCATTCCCAAGACATCACTTTGCACTGTTTATTCAGTACATCAGTACAGATTGTACTTATTGTCTTATTGTTATTTTTACTTCATTGTCCAAAATCCAGGAGTGACGTTTCTCCATCTTGAAGTGCAGTCTCTCGGCATTCAATTACAAAAAGATTTCCAACATTCCATGATTTGATTTGTCTAAAAAAAATTTAAAAATTCTCCATTGTAAAGAGTAAAATTGAGTTATAAAGCAGTTTAATCAAAATCAGGAAATCCAATTCATACTGTTGTTCTCTCTTTTTCAGTTCATTTGTTATCCGTAGTAATGATTTCAAAGCTACAACTCAGAAAATACACCACAGATGCTGCCATAAGGATAAGACTGAGAGATGCTACACGGCATGGCTTCGTAATTAGGATGCATTTCTCATATTTTTATGCTTCGTAAGTAATTTCACATGGGCCTGCTACCCCCGGAAGCTATGATATTCACATGCAACACATTACACCGAGTAGATCAAATCCACCTGGAGAACTTGCGACCAAACATGAAAAGTTACTCAGACACACATGGATGCGTTTTGCGTTCCGTATCTCTGACATCTGCGCTTTTCTGCACACATTTTTGCTTATATCATATTTTTGCTCGACTTTGAAAAGCGTCCTTGTGGATGTTTTAACCAGAAATTAGAGACACAATGAGAATTTTATAGTTTAACATGGGGGTCTCGGTGTATGTGGTAATCAGGGATTCAAATTCGTATATGTGTTACTATTAAGTTTCCACGGCTGCCTGCTGAAAAGTCGACAATGTCTACACTAGCAAAACACACCGCAGAAAAATAGACGTGGACGCATGTGTAACAGATGCTGGTTTAGCATATCGACATCCATATGTTTTATTAACAAGTGCCACACTGCATCCGTATGATCGTTATGCTCAGACTCACGCAGTCTGGGTTTTTATATTAAACATACATTAAACCACAATGTTACTGAATTCTCTGATCTGATTGGTCAAGATTGTGTTGAATTAATTGCTCTAAAAGGAGTTCATGTCCTGAGTCAAATCCCAGGTTTGGATTATGCCCTCATTCTAATAAGGTATTGTTTCTCAAATAAAAACTCTACGATTAATAAAATAATAATAAACAGTTTATATACATTATAACTGTAGGAAAACATTTAACAGGAAAGGAGTCTCCAAGTTCAATGATTTGCAATGTAGCAAATGAGTATTTTTGTGAACATTATTTGATAATATTTATCAATATATTGTGAGGGACAATAAATTTATTAATTCAAAGATCAATGAATAATTAATGCATTTTATCAAAATGTCTTGAAATGTCAAAATACAAAAATATCAAAGAACTTTTTTTTAATGATTTTTTTAAATCAACAATAGATAGATAGATAGATAGATAGATAGATAGATAGATAGATAGATAGATAGATAGATAGATAGATAGATAGTAAACATCATATGCTCATGCACATTTTTTTTAACAAATCATTATTACTAATATTATAGCACATTATTATTTGCCATTATTATTTTTTTAAACATTATTTAATAATATTTACCTCATATCAATATAATGTCATTGATCATAAATAAATAAATAAATTAATAATGAATTTTCTATATGTCAATTTTTAATTGTAATAATTAATAAAATAAAATAAATGTTTTTATTAAACAATTTATTGTAATTGATATAATCATTGGCACAATGATGGTCACTTTGGGACATGCTGTTCTTCTTGATAGATAGATAGATAGATAGATAGATAGATAGATAGATAGATAGATAGATAGATAGATAGATAGATAGATAGTGCAGTACGTTATGTGGTGTTTTAACACAGAATTTGAGTTTTAATATTGACTTCCTAAGAGAATTAATTCACTGCTAAATAGTGTTCATTTACTCGGTTCTGTGAATAGAACTAATCCAACTTCCTCAAATAACTGTTTATTTCTACAAAAAGTTTATATGATTTTTTTTTCCACATTATTTTTTTAACTATTTTAACAAAAGCAGGTCAGAAAACTGGTAAAGGCAAAAAATATACCCCAAAACAGAGGAGCATAATAACAACCATTATCAGGTCTGAGAGAAAAATACATTAATGTTGTATTGAAAGTGTTATGCTCTGTAGAGTTACTGTGTTTACTGATTATTTCTAGTCATGGAGAAACCTCTGTATATCAGCACTGTTTATTGTTTATTGATGTATGAAATGTATCCATGAAGCAGTAAACAAATGTGAAAAGTAGAGCTCTGCTGCCCTCTGCTGCTCAATCTATAGAATTAGAATAAACAAAAATACAATATTGTTAGAACATCTGCAGAGTGATGACTGGGAAATACTTTATTAGGCGATAAAAAATACTAAAACAGAACTATGTACAGTACAGTACAGTACAGTATTTTTGTTGACACCAACAACCACAGAAATAGAAATGCACAATGATCAAGAAGGTCTTTCTATGCTGAAGCATTTATATTTTTGCTCACTGGATCTATGGGGCCCAAATCTGTTTTATTATACCACTGAACTGCTGAATTTTTAAATCTTTATTTCACTTCAAGCAAACAGAAAGCAACAGCAAAGCCACTGTATTTTAGCACCAAGCACTAAGTACTAAGGAAACATGCTACAAATGTGGCAGCTCCATGATGAGTGACAGCAGAGAGTGGTGAAAACCACCTAACGCACCATTGGTACCCAAAGTCTGCCCCAATGAACATTGAAGATTCCCCACAGGTTCTCAATAGGGTTCAGTTCTGGAGACATACTTGCCACTTCATTACCTTCACCCTCAGCAAGACAGTTGTCATCTTGGTGGTGTATATGGGGTCATTATCATGTTGGAAAACTTCCATTCGGCCCATTTTATGAAAAGAGGCCATGATGTTCTGCTTCAGAATGTCACAGTACATGCTGGAATTCATGTTTCCCTTTAATGACCCGTAGCTCCCCAGTACCAACAGCACTCATGCGACCCCAGACCATGATGCTACCACCACCATGCTTGACTGTAGGCAAGACACAATTTTCTTGGTACTTCTTACTATGGCGTCACCACACTCAACAGACCACAGGACATGATTCCGTTAATTTATCCTCTTGGACAGGTCGTCATCAGCAAACTGTTTGCGAGCTTTCTTGTCAGCCAGCTTCAGAAGACGGCCATGCAAACCAACCTCTACGGCAATGCTGCAGGACTCATGTGTCTGTTTCTGAAGCAGCTTTTGCACCTGACGCACGGCACGAGGTCTTGACTTCTTTGATGGACCCTTGCGAGGTCTGTTCCAAGTGGAACCCGTCTCGAAAAAACCTCTGTAAGACCCTGGCCATTGCACTGTAACTCAGTTTAGGGTGATACTGATCTTCTCTATAGCCTCGGCATCTTTGTGGAGAGCAACGATTCAAATTCTCAAATCCTCAGAGAGTCTTTGCCGTGAGGTGCCATGTTGAACATCCTTACATCTCACTCAAGTTCAGTGAAAGAAGTTTGGGCTCTGACATGTACTTAAGTAAAACGTAGTCATTACTACTACCTGTTTTAGTGTCACGCTGGTATCTGGACCTCACATCATATTAATATATTAATGCAAAAGAATCTCAAATGTTGTTACCTAATGAATGTATCCAGGCTGAACATCTGCCATATGGAACACAATCTGAGAAAAGATGATGATGATAATCAGGAATGTTTATGTTCTCAGTCATGTTTGCATCACTGACTTCCTCTGTCTCATCCACATTAGCTAAACTTATTGTTGCCTTCTGTCTTGTTTGTTGTGAGCTTCATAGTCAAGTCTGTAGTGTGTGAGAGCCAGGAAATGATACACCAGTGGGAGGTTGAAAAAGCCGAGCAATGACAAGAAATAGGTTGATGGGTGAGAAGAAAAAATATTGATCATGTCACCAAATAGGTTCAAACTAAAATAAACAAGCCTGGTTTAAAAGTCTAAGTAGGACGTAAGGTACTAAGAAGTAGACACTACAGATATTTGTGTCAAAAATGTAATGAGTGAAAGATAATGGCCAAAAAATTGTGAAGAAAAATACTGATACCAGAAAAATCTACTTAAGCACAGCAACATTTTGCATTTGTACATCGAGACTTCCCACCTCTGGTTATCACTTAGCATGTACTCACTTTTGTTGCCAGTTATTTAGACAACAATGGCTGTATGTAGAGTTATTTATTAGAGGACAGTAAATCTGTACTGCTATACGATCTGCACATTGACTACTCT
This sequence comes from Silurus asotus, assembly GCA_024362625.1. Taxonomy (NCBI): domain Eukaryota; kingdom Metazoa; phylum Chordata; class Actinopteri; order Siluriformes; family Siluridae; genus Silurus; species Silurus asotus. Next base: position 1,845,063 of record MU551630.1, read on the forward strand.
AAAATATGTCTAAGTTTCATTTCTATAGTTTTGTCCCTTGAGAAGATCTACTAAAACGGTTGCAGAGATGTGAGGGGTGTACTCACTTTTGCAAGATACTGTATATATATATATATATATATAATCTACTCAGAAGAACACTAAGTTAAACTCCTTCATGGAAACTGAACTCCCTTATATTAGTTGCCTCATCCAGCAGAATAAAATTCCCCACTACTCTGCAAAAACTGTTCAGGAATGTGTAAGAAACATGACCATAATGTTCAAGGTGTTGATTTGGCCTTCAAATTTCCTCAGACAAAAGTCCAATCCACATCGCAGCTTACAGGACTTAAAGTCATGGTGCCAGACACCACACAGCACACCTGCAAAAATGTTGGGAAATCCAGACCTTTGATAACTCAGTTGTTTAAGTGGCAAAAGGGGAACTACACAATATCAGGCCGATTGGTGTACTGAGAACTACAGAGAGCTGGGAATCAAACTGATGGCCTTTTGGATCTAAATCCAATTCCTTAAGCACTAAGTTACCACCTACCCCAAAGTAAAGGGGCAAAGGGGCCGTTTACTTCTCAAATGTACAATACAGGACAGTGAAATTCTTTTTCGCATATCAAATAAATGTTAGGAAGAGTGGGGAGCACAGGGTCAGCCATCGTACAGCACCAGTGAAGCACAGAGAGTTAAGGGCCTTGCTCAAGGGCCCAAATAATTGATGCTTTAACCCCAAAATAAATATATATAACTGAATGTTACTTTACTATGAACCAATGAGTTAGGACGTATACTAATCAAGAACCTTAACCTTAACTACATGAGTCACATGAATGCAGGTGTGTACAACAGATACCACTGCTTCTCTTTCTCTGCTCATCCCGAAGCATCCTGAGGTTGCTCCAGCCCCAGTCACATCCCACCTTATTAAAACTGTGGATCTTTAAAGAAGTAGATGCCACAAACATCCCGAACCATCTAAAGACATACCAGTGCCAATTGGATCCCACTTCATGTGGAGTTTGGACACTGGACCTCTTTGAGTCTTTAAAAGATCTGGCATGGAGAAGCTGGTGTTGGATCTGTGATGATCCAACACCAGCTCCTAGTTTTTCTTTAATTCTTCTCCTTTCTGTATCTTCTGCTCTGCATTCAGGTTTTTCGGCTTCTCCTGATGTTTTGTCTCGTAGTTCAGTCTTAGATTCAATTCCTTAATTACAGCCACATTCGCTCCATAAATAAGACACACGAGTTTACCGGCAGTGTCTGTAAACAGCTACTCAGAATCCCATCAGTTTTGATAGGCTGTTTTCCGAATCCACTTTTCTCTTCGCCACTGTGAGGCGCTGTTTCACAATAACTGTACAATAGGGTTAAATACATCAACAGAAGCTCGACTTGAAGGCAGCTGAAGCGCTGCATTATGGGATCTGTAAGTTTGTGTTATTGCTAACATGTGTACAGCTGTTTTATTCCACCTTTGGAATATTCCACCATGTTTTCCTGCTTAGAAATGTACTGAAATCATTTCCAATATACTCAACACACTTTTCTTGTGAAATGCACTAGAGGGAGACAGCAGCATATAAAAAAACAAAACTAGATCCCTGTCTCTGATAATACCACCAGAGGAAATTGCAATTCTCACATTCAAAATGATGGATTCTCCCTCTCAGCATGTCAAACGGATCCTATCAGCACCACGTAGGTCACTCCAGCACCCTGACGCATCAGCAGCGTCTTTGATCTGCAGATTTCTGAAGCCTCTTATACACCATGATACTATAAGGTTCTACAAATCCAGTATTTATGTGCAATAGATTTCTTTTTCAGTTGAGCTCATGGAAGCCTGCTGCCAAAAACAACAGACATACTTTCCTTTCTTTCACGAGGCACGCTTCAAAGTGGCATGCAGCAGCGGTTTTAGTTTCCAGCCTGGCAAATGGCATGAACACTGGTATGGAGATCAAAAAATCTGAAAGTTTTCTTCTTATTTTTTTAAGAAGAATAACTAGAAATAAGAATCAGATAAAAAAAAAGAAAGAACCAGATAAAGCCGAAAGATAATAACACAATAGAATGTGTCTATATAGTCTCTATTTGTCTATAGTCTATAATCAAGTTAATGCAAGGTCTTTAAAAATGCATTATTTATTGTATTCATCTCTGGATAGTGGATTCAGACCCAAAGCAGAATGCCAGAACATCCTTTAGCCTAATGAGTGATTTATTGCTTTTCATAAAACAGCAACAAGAACAATGATAACATCCTGTTTTTGTAATACTTGAATGTATTATTAATAATATTCTTGCACCTCCAGGGGTTGGGGGTTTGATCATTTGTGTTCAAGTTGGCATGTTCTCCTTATGCTTCGGGGGTTTCCTCTGGGTACTCCGGTTTCCTCCACCTCCAGTCCAAAGACATGTTTTGTAGGCTGAACTGTGTTGCCAAATTGTGGTGTTTGACTGTGTGGGATTTTGTTCTTTGATGCCCCATCTTGGTGCTCCTACCTTGTGACCAGAGTTCCTAGAAATGCACTCCAGGCTTCTCTTTGATAGTTCACACACTATCACCTTCAAAATAGTCCCCCAATACAGCACTCCCAGTGTTTCTGCCACTTCTGGACTATACAGGGAGTGCAGAATTATTAGGCAAATGAGTATTTTGACCACATCATCCTCGTTATGCATGTTGTCTTACTCCAAGCTGTATAGGCTGGAAAGCCTACTACCAATTAAGCATATTAGGTGATGTGCATCTCTGTAATGAGAAGGGGTGTGGTCTAATGACATCAACACCCTATATCAGGTGTGCATAATTATTAGGCAACTTCCTTTCCTTTGGCAAAATGGGTCAAAAGAAGGACTTGACAGGCTCAGAAAAGTCAAAAATAGTGAGATATATTGCAGAGGGATGCAGCAGTCTTAAAATAGCCAAGCTTCTAAAGCGTGATCATCGAACAATCAAGCGTTTCATTCAAAATAGTCAACAGGGTCGCAAGAAGCATGTGGAAAAACCAAGGCGCAAAATAACTGCCCGTGAACTGAGAAAAGTCAAGCGTGCAGCTGCCAAGATGCCACTTGCCACCAGTTTGGCCATATTTAAGAGCTGCAACATCACTGGAGTGCCCAAAAGCACAAGGTGTGCAATACTCAGAGACATGGCCAAGGTAAGAAAGGCAGAAAGTCGACCACCACTGAACAAGACACACAAGCTGAAACGTCAAGACTGGGCCAAGAAATATCTCAAGACTGATTTTTCTAAGGTTTTATGGACTGATGAAATGAGAGTGAGTCTTGATGGGCCAGATGGATGGGCCCATGGCTGGATTGGTAAAGGGCAGAGAGCTCCAGTCCGACTCAGACACCAGCAAGGTGGAGGTGGAGTACTGGTTTGGGCTGGTATCATCAAAGATGAGCTTGTGGGGCCTTTTCGGGTTGAGGATGGAGTCAAGCTGAACTCCCAGTCCTACTGCCAGTTTCTGGAAGACACCTTCTTCAAGCAGTGGTACAGGAAGAAGTCTGCATCCTTCAAGAAAAACATGATTTTCATGCAGGACAATGCTCCATCACACACGTCCAAGTACTCCACAGCGTGGCTGGCAAGAAAGGGTATAAAAGAAGAAAATCTAATGATATGGCCTCCTTGTTCACCTGATCTGAACCCCATTGAGAACCTGTGGTCCATCATCAAATGTGCGATTTACAAGGAGGGAAAACAGTACACCTCTCTGAACAGTGTCTGGGAGGCTGTGGTTGCTGCTGCACGCAATGTTGATGGTGAACAGATCAAAACACTGACAGAATCCATGGATGGCAGGCTTTTGAGTGTCCTTGCAAAGAAAGGTGGCTATATTGGTCACTGATTTGTTTTTGTTTGGTTTTTGAATGTCAGAAATGTATATTTGTGAATGTTGAGATGTTATATTGGTTTCACTGGTAAAAATAAATAATTGAAATGGGTATAAATTTGTTTTTTGTTAAGTTGCCTAATAATTATGCACAGTAATAGTCACCTGCACACACAGATATCCCCCTAAAATAGCTAAAACTAAAAACTAATTCCAAAAATATTCAGCTTTGATATTAATGAGTTTTTTGTGTTCATTGAGAACATGTTTGTTGTTCAAATTAAATCCTCAAATAAAATTAATCCTCAAAAATACAACTTGCCTAATAATTCTGCACTCCCTGTATGTTCTGGAAGTCTTCTTTTCAAAGCATCTCGAGCACCTTCTATGATTTTTATGATCTATGATCTTTGCAATGGTGTCAAAACGGCGGCCTTTTAAATTGGATCTTCATTTTTCGGGAAGAGAGCGAAGTCCACAGGAGCCAAATCCGGCGAGTAGGGTGGGTGCGAAAGCGAGATCATGTAGATCGTTCTCCGACTATTATTATGCACAAGTTGCTGAATGGTTTCAATATATTCGGCGGTGAGGCTCGTTGAAGGTTTTCCTGATCTCTTGTCGTCTTCCAGTGACGTTCGTTAGCTCTTTAAGTGTGTGCCAATCAAAACACCACGGACGACTCATTGCAGCATCACCATATGTCAAACGTATTTCATGTTAAACGTCTCTGTGGCAGATTTGATGAATTTCATGCAGAATTTCACGTTTGCTCTGCGTTCTAACTTGCTATCAATGATGAAATCACAGACGTGCACCTTTAGTCTCCCAACTTTTATATATCCACTCGTAGTATTAAAATTGATGATGAGACTTTTTTTTCTGATACTCAATATAATCTGTTAACAGTTATCTATGTTGCTAATCTGCAAAAATGAGCACAATAGACAGAAGAATGGCTTAGGTGTAACATCAGGTAAAGAAATGTATAGAAGACAAAAACAAAGACGAAAAAAAGGGACCCGAAAAAGTTGGGAGAAATAAAAACCTGGCCTCCATGACCTCAAAAAGAGCATATCACCTTGATCATGCACATTATTGCAGCCCTTCTGCTGTTGTGGAGAAAACTATATGAAACTTACAGGGATCTGAAGGATGGACAGCGCTGAACAGATGTTATTTAGTGCTTTGAGCTTCACAGGTTGAGCAGACAAGCGATAAATTATTCAGCTCTTGGGGAGAGAGATGTATGGCCGGAGTGATGGATGGGTGGTTAACGGTGGCGCTTGCTCAACACGGCCCTGAGAGGCTTGCGGTGTTGGACCAGATTGTTCGAGACTTAAACAAATAATAAGAGATCCAAAGCAGAAGCAAAATGACAGTAGGATGAAAATAAAAGAATATGAGGATTTTGGTTTAACCAAAAAAACGTTTGGTAGCTAAATTTGTCTTTAGCAATTATTATATGCTTCTACACTTTTCCAAATACACTGTATGTAATATTTAATAGTTTGTGGACACCTGAATGTAAGATCATATCTGCTTATTGCATTAAAAACTCCACATTTAGACCTTATTGGCTGTTCAAGTCGAGTCAAGTCAAGTTTATTTCTATAGCACTTTTCACAATGGACATTGTCTCAAAGCAGCTTTACAGAATTTAAGAATTAAAGTGAATGATGTATGTTTAGCCCTGATGAGAAGCCTGGAGCGACTGTGACCCGGAAAAACTACCTTAAATTACATGAGGAAGAAACCTTGAGAGGAACCAAAAGTGGAACCCATCCTCATTTGGGTGATATCAAGAGTGTGATTAAAGTCTTTAAACAATACAGAACACTGAAAACTGAGAACTAACAAGAGCACTGGAGTGTAAGATTATGAGTGATGTCCTTTCTACAGTCTTATATAGTTCCAATAAGCCTTATGCTTCTGGGTAGATGTGGCACAAGATTTTGGAGTCTGATTTTGCAGATTTGTGCTGATTCAGCCACAATGTCGTTAGTAAAGTCGGGTACTGATGTAGGTGAGAGTGTGAGGCCTGGGATGCACTCAGCATTCACATTCATCCCAAAGTTGTTCAATAGGGTTGAGGTCAGATCTCTATAGCAGGCCACTAAAGATCTTCCACTCCAACCCATGTAAACCATATTTTCATAGAGCTTACCTTAAATCCAAAGATATCCTTTACAATTGTGTATCTCAATAATTTTTGTGGGGAAGAACCATATATGGCTGGAAAAGACAGGTGTCCTAATATTTTGTCTTTATATTGCGTCTGCTTAATAATTAGCTTGTCATACCACTTTTGAATTTTACATTTTAAGCTAAAGATTTGGATCTCCTACAAGAGCAGCTCTAAAAATGGTCACAACTTCAATAAATATTCTTTAATCTTAATGCACATTCAAATGTTATGGTTTACATGTCGTTTCCAATTTACACAGGTATGGCCGACTCTCCACATAAACTGACTTCAAAACATGTTCAACATAGATATAATGCTCTATGCCAGGGTTATGACCTCACTAAGTCTTGTCACATGCATGTGTTAGCAATTAGATTACATGCTGGATCTCAAACTTCTCATGTTGATCTTTCATCGATGTTGTTGTCTGTTGTAAGCCATAATGCAGGCATAATGCAGGCCCAACACTGTTACCACAACAGTGAAAGCACACAGTTGTTTAGGATGTCTTTGGATGTTTTTTCTTCACTTGAACTACAGGACCCAAACCTGTTCCAGCATGCCCATGCTCCTGTCCACAAAGCCAGCTCTATGAAAATCTCGAGTGGCCTGTTATAAAACTCTGACCTCAAACATGAACTGAACTCTGACTGCACTTCAGGCCTCCTCGCTCAACCTACATCACCACAGGCAGACTCTAAAATCTAGTGGAACATCTTCCCAGAAGAGTGAAGGTTATTATAACAGTAAATAAGTACACAATGTGGAATGGGATATTTCAAAATCCTGTATGAATCTTACACTCACAAGCTTTTGCTCTGGACTGGAAATGTAGAATAGACTTGATAGATGATTGATTGATCAGCCTTCCATCTGTACTGAACAGTCTACTTTTTGTTGTTCTTTCATCCATCTTTCTTTGAAATAAAAAAAGAGAAGGAACAGTGGCATTGAGAAGTTGCATGTGTGGAAGAATATAATGTATATTGAAGATACAGCTGATATACACATGTTTAGAGTTGGGAATTTTGGAGCTTTATTGTTCAGAAGGATTCATGAGCCATGGGTGAGTGAGTGAGTGAGAGAGAGAAAGAGAGAGAGATGGAGAGATGAGTGAGTGTGGAGGAAAACAAATTAGGTCACAGTGACCAAAATGAATTAACGCTGCTCATAAATGTGAGCACAAAGCAATAATATAAACGGTCCCCAACCGATATATGGTGACTCAATATCCCCAGGTTTATGTGGTCCTACAGTCCCATAGTCACGCACTCAACTACTCACCGGATCCTCCTCAATCTCCCACACATCTCTCTCACCTTGATCAACCCACATCTCATTTCATCTCCTTTATTTCCTCCCTTCTTCCGTTCCGTCGAAGCCGTCAGCTATATACCTTAAAGCTACTGACGACATTGCGGCAAAAAAACAAAAAGAAAAGAAGAAAGCAGAGGAGAGGGAGAGAGAGAGAGAGAGAGAGGAGGAGGATGAATATGTGTTGTGCGCCTCATTTCTTTTTTTGGGGGAATTTAGGATGTCACAAAAGAGAAAAAGAATAAAGAGAGGTGGAAAGACACACAAAGGGAAAAAAGAACGAAAAGCAGAGGAGGGAAATAACAGTAAAAATAATAGAGCACTTTATTTTCCCCACCCCGTGTCAGACGTTAGATTTGTTTTCTGTGATTCCTGACATTGATTTCTCACTATTATTTACTGCGCCCTCGCCATCGCCATGACAACCACGACTCTGCCCTCTCGGTAAACGTTATAAAAAATGAGACTAAATGCACATAGAGTGAAAAACGGATGAATGTAAAACGAGCACTTATTATTTGCTTGCGAAAAAAGAAAGAAAAGAAAAAAAAGGAAACGTGATCACGTCTTCATTAAGGCTTTGTTTTGTTCCCTTGAGATGTTCTCGGAATCGATGGGTGTTTCTTCGGATGAATTTTTTGTAATAAAACACAGGTAATTGATGGCTCCCTGGGTTAATAGATGCTAAATCTGGAGTAAAAGTAAAATCATAATTATATTTCACAAAACCAAACACTGTGAGCGGCGCTCCCTGGAGAGGAGACGATAAGATATCCGGGGGGTCCGCATTGATAAAGTGGGCATCATTTAGTTTATTGTATAGCAGTCTAAAAACCCAAATCAATCATCCCTGCCCAAATGTGTTGCATCAAATCAAATCTATAGATGTAAGGTTAATCTAGGGCATTTCTGAGAGTTGCCAGAAGAGAGAGAGGGGGGGATCTCAATGTTTTCTCAATTTTAGCCTATACAAAGATAAATGGACAACGTATAGAGTATCTGTCCAGGCATCCAAAGCGGTGAAGGAAAATTAATCAAAGCCATGGGGCCGAGCCTTTATGTATTTTGTTCAAGAGATTTGCTTAGCTCCAGAAGAAAAGCATTCTGTCAGCATTATACATAATACATAACATGAAAATGAGTGAAATTGTAGTTTGAGATATCCATAAACATTATAATACATGCTACATGGCTAAAAGTATGTGGAATGCAGACATCTAAACATCTTATCCAAACAAACAGAAGCGTAGAGTCGTATAAAATAGCTTTATATGCTACAATGTTATTACCTTCACTGGAAGCCTCTTCTCAGTGCATAACCCATGGAAGCCTGATGGTACTTTGCCAACATGCACCATAAGGACTGAAGATTCACTGGTCTGATCAAACCAAAATTGAATTGTTTGCCCTCAATTCTCTGCATTTTGTCTGGAGGAAACAAGGCACCACGTATCACTAGCCCAAAATTGGTTTAACGGTGAAGCACGATGGTGGCAGCATCATCTTGCGTTTTTCTGCAACTGGGACTTGGAAACTGGTCCGGTTGAGGGAAAGTTGAATGGAGCAAAGTACAGAGATCTTTAAATTAAAATCCTGTTCCACAGCACTCAGAACGTCCGACTGGGTTGAAGATTTACCATTCTACATGAAAAAGACCCTCAACAGAAAACAACACAGGAGTGGCTTAGAAACAACTCTGTGTATGTTTTAGAGTTGCCCAACCGGAGCCCTGATTTGAGCCCTACTGAACATTCATGGAAAGACCTAAAAGTGGGTGTCCACAGACACTACTTATGCAACCTGACCCAGCTTGAGAGGATTTGTCATGAAAAATTGCAGTAAATCCCTTAATATTGGTGTGCCAAGCATGTTGTGTCATACCCAAAGGTGCTTTACCTAAGTGCTCAGTAAAGGACCTGAAAACATATATAAAGTACATGTTATATTTCTGTTTATTAATAAAAGAAATCTACAGACATTTCTAGAATACTGTTTTCACTTTGTCATTATGGGGCACTGACTATAGATTAATGAGAAAAAGAAAAATATTTAGTATCAAGCTGCAACATACAAAACTGAAAAAAAATGAAGGGGGTCTAAATAGTTTCTAAATGCAATCTATAATCCACTTCAAATGTACACTAAAGTGTAAAATATTTTTTTAATAAGACAACCTGTGACCGTTTGCCAAATGAGAGCTGGCCCATAATATTAAGACAAGCAGATAAATATCATTGTAGCAGTACAAAGAAACCAAACCTGATCATGAAGACAAGGACCATCAACGCTAGTAACAACTACAGTATGGGAGACAAACGTGAGGCAAACAATGATTATCGTTAGATTATACACAAATGCTAATTATTTTAACTACAAATCAGGTACATACAGATGTATGACAGTGAGTGCTGGAATCGGGGGATGTGCAGTGGCTGATGGGTATTAATAGTTCCAAAAAAAACCTTCAAACCTTTCAGACACAAACACTCCAAGTTCAGTTTGATTGCCATAGATGCCTTTACTCGTGATGAAGCACAAACTGATAATAAATTGGGAGAAACCTGAAACTTTATTGTCTATTTCCTTTAGATTTTTTTTTTTTCAAGGACACTGCAGGATGTAATGATTCAAAGGAAGTAATAACAATCCAGGCTTGAGATGAATAAATGAATGAAGAAATTAATGAAGAATTAACCATCTATTTAGAGACATTCATGAAAGAATGTAATGAATACACACATACATGTTCTTACTAGTGCGCTACAGGCACCAGGACGAATCAGTGAATTGATTAGTGGCCAATTGGATGCTTTGAAAAAGTTCTGTGTTTACAACTCAGAGGTTATGAATGTGTGATAATGATTTCCATTCCTGCAGCACTGAAATAGAAGAATGAAAACAGGAAATGATGAGGTGGAGTTGAGATAGAAGGAGAAATAAGGGAAAAGAAAAGGAAAGAAATGGGAGAAGAGAACACAGAGAGAGAGAGAGAGAGAGAGAGAGAGAGAGAGAGAGAGAGAGAGAGAGAGAAAAGGTAAGCGAGACAGTAAGAGAAATCATTGGTGAGAGAGAACAAAAGAAAACGGATTAGAAAGACAGAGAGACTTGTGGAAAGCAGAGTCATCGTGACATACAGCAGAAGGATCACATGGATTCATGAACACGAAGACATGCTGGCCATCAACCCTTTCCGGGAGCAGGAAAATAAACCAGAGAGAAAGGTGAAGAAAGAAGGGAGATTACATCAGACGGAAGAAAAGCGGCGAGAAAAGAAAGGAAGTGTTGACTGTCTATAGTGACGGTTGCCACGGCAACGCCGGCCGTCTGCACAAACCGCACCGTCTCGCGTTTTCTTTTTTTTTTTTCACTCTTTGAGAACAAACACCTTGAGTAATAATGAAATTTGGGCTTTAGGCCCGTTCTGTGTGCTTCTGATCAAAGGTAGGGAGGAATAAATTGTAGTGAAATAGATCAATGCAACACAGAGCACTTTTTTTCCCCCCGCTGCTGAAAAACATTAGCTGGTGTGAGTCACTGGTGTCAAAGAACAAAATGCACAACAGGTCCAGAAATAGAAGGTGCAGTGTGTGCAATAACAACAAAACAACAACACACAAATACTGTTACATGGGGTGATACATTTATCATGTAACCATATTGCGATTATGTCATCATGATAGCATTGTTAATAGTTTTTTATTCCTATCATCTATAAAGCAATATTTTCACCCATTGAAAAGAAAGAGGCCTTTAATTGTCACATTTACATTACACCACAGTGAAATGTTAGGAAGCTGAGGTCAGAGTGCAGGTCGGCCATGTTGGATTGATAGGGAATAGCACTCATGGCACCATGCTAGCTAAGTGAAATAATGTGTGATGTGACCTAACGTGATGTCACTCTCAACATTCTGAATTGATTACGTTTTTAAATAGTTTTATGTTTCATGCAATGTTGGGAAAAATCCACAAATGTGGTTTAGTGCTTTTTAAAGCTAATAAGAAACAAAAAGTAATCTTGTCGTTTAGCATGTAGCAAACGTTTCTGTTAAAGCTAAAGTTCTAGTTTTACCACTGTTTGTTAAAACCAGTGATGCTGGAGACAGCTTTTACCTTCACTTGATTTTCCTTACAGCTCCAGTATATCAACATTTTAAAATATGCTCATTTGTAATGTCAACAACTAATTGTGTAAATTGTTACAAATTGATATAATTATGAATACAATAAATATAAACCCTGCAGCCAGAACTACAGACAGATCTGCTGTTACAGAGAATTTCAAATCAAGAATTTCAACAGTGTATATACAATAATCTATATACAGTACAGACAAAAGTTTGGACACACCTTCTCATTCAAAGAGTTTTCTTTATTTTTATGACTATGAAAATTGTAGATTCACACTGAAGGCATCAAAACTATGAATGAACACATGTGGAATTATTTATGGAATTATATACATAACAAAAAAGTGTGAAACAACTGAAATATGTCATATTGTAGGTTCTTCAAAGTAGCCACCTTTTGCTTTGATTACTGCTTTGCACACTCTTGGCATTCTCTTGATAAGCTTCAAGAGGTAGTCACCTGAAATGGTCTTCCAACAGTCTTGAAGGAGTTCCTCGAGAGATGCTTGGCACTTGTTGGCCCTTTTGCCTTCACTCTGCGGTCCAGCTCAACATTAAACCATCTCGATTGGGTTCAGGTCCGGTGACTGTGGAGGCCAGGTCATCTGGCGCAGCACCCCATCACTCTCCTTCTTGGTCAAATAGCCCTTGATGCCTTCAGTGTGACTCTACAATTTTCATAGTCATGAAAATAAAGAAAACTCTTTGAATAAGAAGGTGTGTCCAAACATTCGGTCTGTACTGTATATATTTATGGGCAGAAGTATTGGGAAACATGACTTTTCCAGCTATATGTGTTTACTCCCCAAACTCTTACTACAAAAATGGAGGCACACAATTGTATAGGATTGCTAAGTCACTTACGGACCCTTACACCACACCATACCGCACACGGACACTTTATGGACAACCCACCACAAAAATTGCGGTTTCACTGTCTACTGCTATAAGAATTTTGGTTTTGTATATACATTTCATACATATATCTTTATATATCTTTTATATCCTATATTGTTATATTTTATTTTTATAAAGTCTTTTATACTTTATATTTTATTTATCTGCTTCTTATCTTTTCCCCATCCTATTCCCCTCATGCCGGACCGCCGTATGAAGCATTTTACTGCATGTCGTACCCTGTATGTATGTGTATGTGATAAATAAAATTTGATTTGATTTGATGACTTTGTATGTGGTTGTGCAAGCTCCATGCAGATATGGCTTTCATTAGTTGGAGTGGAAGATCTTGAGCCTGCTGTAGAGCTCTGCTCTCAATAACCTCTGACCCTATTCAATACCTTGCAGATAAATTGTAACACCCCAGACTTCCTCACTCTAAATCAGTACCCGACTTTACTTACACCCTTGTGGCTGAATGAGCACAAATTTCCACAATCACACACCAAAATCTAAAGGGAACATCTTCCCAGAAGAGAAGAGGTTCATTATAACAGTAAATGAGACCGAATGTGGAATGGGATCTTCAGAAGCATATACCAATATTATAAGCAGGTGTTTACAAACCTTTGTCCATGGAGAGTTCCTTAACTCTAAACTTACACAATGTGCAAATTGTGTTTTTATCATTGCAGAATTAGTTGATCCTCACAAAGTTCCAAAACCACATAAATAAGGTACCTGTTCCACGGGCCACAGTCTATCTTATGAAAAGTATTTTCTTGCATGGTATCTTCTCTAGTTTTTAATGCTGATGATTCAGCATTATCACAAGCATCTCACATCAAGGGCAATATGAGTGAGGATGACTCTCTGTGTTGAAGAAACAAAAAACAACGCCACCGAAACCTTAAAAGTACAAGTGAAAGCTGAACAATTAGATTTTAATTATTATTTAACAATAACTGTAACAGAACAGCCACCGAAACCTTAAAAGTACAAGTGAGAGCTGAGCATTGTGTGTGATTGTTATATGCTTTTGCTATAAATATAATAGCTGCACATTAAAGCTAGACACATTTAGCATGAAAAAAAAATCAGCAGCTGATAAAACTATTATTAAATCTAGGATTCTTATAACGCTTTCTTTGTAAGAGAAAGAAAAAATAGAGAGAAAGAAAGAGTGAAAGATAGAGAAAGATATGGGGCATAGTAGCAGATGTGCTATCAGATTCAATTAGCGACTTATCTCACGCCCAACGTCGTCACGGCCTCTAGAGACTTTCCTTCTGAGAAACATTTTCATTACTCCAACCCCAGCACAAATTAGACATCCACAAGTTCTTTCACTCGACTTCCTCTTCCTAAAATGTGACCTTCTATGTGAAGGGATTGCTCCCTAATGTCAATATTACATTATTGATTGTATTGCGTAAAAGGCACTGATGCAGATATAATGACACTTTAAGGAATCACATTTGTTTTAAAAAGTACAGTGTCTTAAAACTTAAAACCTTCTTCTTCTTCTTTTGGCTTCTCCCATTAGTGGTCCCCACAGCGGATCCTCCGACTCCATACCCCCTGTCTTCTACATCCGCCTCTGTCACACCAACTACCTGCATTTCTTCCCTCACCACATCCATAAACCTCCTCCTTGGTCTTCCTCTTTTCCTCCTTTCTGGTGGCTCCATCCTCAGCATTCTCCTACCGATATAACCCAGGTCCCTCCTCTGCACATGTCCAAACCCTCAATCTCGCTTCCCTCACCTTGTCTCCAAAATGTCCTACATGGGCTGTCCCTAATTTCTAATCCCATACTGAAGAAAGAATACAAAAGTATGCGGATCATCATTTTATAGCCTGCATTGTCTTGAATAGTCTTGATAAGATAAATGTATATTGTTATTATTTATGTTTGTACTTTTGAGACTCATCACCAGCTGGAACCAAATTCCTTGTGTGTGTCCAGATACACGTGTGTGTCCAGATACACGTCGACCTTCCCCAAACTGCCACAAAGTTGCCAACAAATGATTTTCCAGTGTTTCTATACTATAATAAATGCTTTAACATTTCTTATTTCTTTCACTGGAACTAAGAGGAACATACTTGTTTAAGTAAAGCAACCCAACCCCCCACTCCACACTACCCCACCCCCAAAGCAATATTTATTAACACATGGTTTACTAGGGTTGGTGTTAAAGAATTACAGTGTGCCAGAACAGAACTCTGACCTCAATCCTACTGAATACTCTTAGGATAAACTGGGATGCCAGACCTTTCCGCTCGATATCATTGCCTGACCTCACTTATACTCATTCAGCTGAATTGACACAAATCTTCACAGAAAAGGGAAAACCGTGTCCATGTTAACCCCCAAGTGTCCACATACTTTTAGATTTATTGTGTAGCTGTCCATAGCTGCCCTATATAAATACTAAATTCTTTTGGCATACCCACATCCTGGGAGCATTTCAACGAAAATATGTTTCAATGCACAATGCTAGCTTGTTAGTGTGCATTAGCCTCTTTATACTCCAGAGGTTTGGTGATAAATTAAAGCCAAATAAATGTGTCAAGAAAATTGGCCTCTATATATATATCAGAAGACAACATCAGTAGTAGATCAGTCAGGAACTGTAATGAGTTTCCCCTGTTGTATGTTTGTAATTTCTGGTCTGCGCTGTAAAGATTAAAGTCGAATTGGACAGCGACAAGGAGTCGAGCAAGAGGGGTGAGTGGAGAGAAAAAATACAAAATACCGCTTATGTCGAACTAGCTTCAGGAATCAAAGGGAATAAAAAATGAGATGACAAGATGGTGTATGAACTCATTCATGAAAACATACTGATAGCCCGTTTACAGGAATACATGATATCAGATTTGAAACGTTTCGCTTCTACAACACTTCAGCGGATCAACAGGAACGATTATAGGACAAAATCTGCCTATTTTTTACAACGTGTTCACCTCAAGCGGCTAAAAATTATGCCTGACCCCTGACACTAGTATTTGTCCTTTTCCCAAGAGCTATAGATCAGTCATTGCATAAAACCCTCTAGACTTCAGGATAATTTGTGTTTAATTCTATGCTTTATGTTTAATAATTCCAAAATTTAAATAAATGTACTTACTTCTACCGATATACCCCATGTCCCTCCTCTGAAAATATCCAAACTCTCTCAATCTCGCGTTACTCGCTTTGTTTCATGTAGGATGTTTTGAAGACACGGTGAGGGTGGTGAGATTGAGATGGTTTGGACATGTGTAGAGGAGGGACATGGGGTATATCAGTAGAAGAATGCTGAGGATGGAGCCACCAGGAAGGAGGAAAAGAGGAAGACCAAGGAGGAGGTTTATGGATGTGGTGAGGGAAGACATGCAGGTAGTTGGTTTGAAAGAGGCAGATGAAGAGGACAGGGGGGTATGGAGACGGATGATCCACTGTGGAGACCCCTAATGGGAGAAGCCGAAAGAAGAAGACGATAAATGTACTTAATTCAGTGATTCAAATGATTGAATTTACTTGATTTTATTTATATTTCACATGCCTTTTTTTGATATATTGAGAATTTCCAGTACAATTTCTCAACAAATTTAATTGCAATTCAAACTACTATATAAGTGCTTTATAAGCCAGAGTGACAGGCAGTTTTTGTCCACCAGATTTAGTTACATGAGACGAATTAACTACTGATTACCTCTAAACCTCCAGCTGATTGGCTTTTTACCAGAAACCCCTGGGCTAGTACTTTTTAAATCAATTTTCATGTCAAGCTTTGAAAGTTAATTACGCAACCATGAAGACCTCATTCAAAACAATAGCAGCGACCGATGCAATACGTCCAGCTAATCGAGCGTGTGGGAAGAAAACGCTTTACCTAAAATGTCTACTTAATTCTTCTGGGTGAAACTGCAGGCACACAAAGGCTTTTGTGTTTGTAATTGGTATTAATTTGAACATGACCCTTAGTAGTTATAGAAATAGTTTTGCTCGTTTCAATTTCCTTACGCAAGTCATTTATCCTAGAGTTATATGAATAAAAATCTGAATGACATTCACTGTAGCATATTATTTAAATGATCCTAAAACTAGCCAATCCAATATAAATAGCCCCTCAGAGAAAATGGGACACCTTCCTTCAATCTAAACCAGATGAGAAGGATAGCTCTCAGTAGCTTTAATTGGATTGGCCTAATCTGGCCAGAGGACTGTACATGCCTTTGTGGCTTCAGGGTTGGTATTCGGTAAAAGTACTTTCTAATGGCAGACGTACCAAACAAATAATGTTTACAACAGACAGAGGTTAAAAAACAAATCAATGTCGAAGATAAATTTTGTTATCTGACTTTGGTGTCCTTGCACAAAGTCAATTCTGCACTAATCTCTTAAGATCTTGAGTCACATGACCATGAGCACTATTTTAAATGAAGGAAAGCTCTGCTTATCAACGGCAGCTTGAGATTAAGAAATTAGATTAAGAAATGTTTGACGGTAATAGTTTGACCAGTAAGTAAATAGCACTATTTCTTCAGCATGGTACCTGTTAGTGTTGACTTGACTTGACTTGCTCGACAACTGGGTCAAAGCATTTCCTAAATTGCAGCTCTTGTGGGATGTTCCTGGTCTGCAGTGGTTAGTATCTATCAAAAGTGCTCCAAAGGAAGGAACAGTGGTGAACCGGTGACAGGGTCATGAGCGGCCGAGAATCATTGATGCAAGTGGGGAGCGAATGCTGACCTGTGTGGTCCGATCCAACAGATGAGCTCCTGTAGCTCAAATTGCTGAAGAAGTTCATGCTGTTAATGCTCGATGGAACAGGACTGTTCTGGGAGCAAAAGGGGGGCCAACACAACATTAGGCAGGTGGCCATAATGTTAAGCCTGATTGGTGGCCAATAGGTTATATCTGGTTGTAATATGTAATTACAGAACAAACACACACTTTTTTTTAATTATTAATATTATTTGTACTTTCTGGTCCAGCCACTTGACAGTATGCACCATCAAACCAGTTTTATATGCAACATCAATCATATACATTTTCTTCATCATCTCCAAATTGACACATTAAAAAAGTTGGAAAGTTTTTCTTCTAAGAATAATTAGGATTTTCTGCATTAAAAGTAGTGTCCATAATACCTCCTCTCTTTCTGTTCTCAGACAGAAAAACACATTTGCTAGAGTCAAAGGAGAGCTGTTTTGATAATTCATGCCACAGCGGTCCAGTGAACAGATGGTATATGCATAAAACGTCTGATTATATTCTCATATTTTATCTAATGGAGAATTATGCCTTTCAAGGAGACACATCGTACAGCAACCTGATCATATTGCAAGAAGTGAGCTGAATCCTGAATGGGCTGGAATTAACACCACCTGTCATCCTGTCATATGCTTTCAAAAGTCATTTGTGTTTGTGTTATTGCCATAATTTTGCTTTCAGTCCTCAGTTATAACACAGGATGGATGATTTTCTCAGTTCTGATCGATTGTGTTGCTTTTTTCATAAAAATCCAGTTAATTGCAATGCAAGTTACATAGTTACAATAAATGCCCTCATTCTTAAGTCATTATTGTTGTTTTTTTTTTTTTGTTTTTTTCATTTTCATTTTCATTATCTTTTAACCATTCAACATGCAGGAACTCCAGCCTATTGCAAATTCACATGATGCGATCCTTTTTTCCTTTTTTCCTGTATCCTTTTTTTCCATTTTAGGCTGATTATAACGCTAAGCTTAATTATTTAAACACACAAACATCTTGACTTGGTAAGCGCTTACCATTATTCGGAGTGAAAATTGCCTCTCGAGACTTAGAAACACTTAAAATCCCTTTAAAGTACAGAAGTAATCCCCCTGCATCTATGCTAATCCTTTCTCCGTTGTTGAAGCTCATCCATATTTTTTTAGGAATCTGAAATCATATTCATAGTCAATATTATTATCTGCACATTAGCGTCATGCGCATGATTCCTATTCATGAGCATGACGATTGTGATACTAATGCTGCCAAAACACAGGTAATAGATTTTCTGAGGCTTTTTTTTTTTTTTTTGATTTTAAAATACTTTTTTCTTAAATCTGAGAGCAGTCAAAAGTTGAAATTAGCTCCACCTGAACAATGCATGCAATTAAGTAATTTACAAAAAATCGCAGATAATCCTGAAACGATGATTATTATAATCTGTTACATTAATTACATTCATCTTACATTCATCTCTTAATCTTTAATGATGGTTTGGGAAAAGATTACAATATTATTTATATAATATATACAAGAATTGTATGTAAAAAAAAAATAGCCATCACGTATTTCCATTACATTGCAAGTGAAATTAATTGATACAGTTAATTAAATTGCACAACACAATGGACAAAACACAAAACCAGAAACAGCATAAACCTACAACACGGGAAGATAGCTAGTGACACCAAACAAAAAAATATAACAATTTTGGCATCAACCAGACGTCATGCACTGTTGTCTTTTGTCATTCTGAACAATTTAGTAAAATCTATAATTAAATAAAGCTGTTTTTATGATATGTATAGTGAATCATCACAGGAGCAGTGAGCAAATTTGCCCTTTTTTTACAGTCAAACAATAAAGACATCTAATGTAAAATTAACATATGTTTATTAATATGGATTTATTATCTTTGACATGGAAAAGATATCACTAGACCCTGTACTGTTCTGGTCCTATTTCTAGTTTTCATTCTGGAACCAAGTTACCTCCTGGTGGATTAGGTGCTTGTATTGTGAATGTAAAATGCCTTATTTTCTTTCTTCACCTAATTTTTGTAGACTAACAAAAGACACATTTGCTAAAATAAGTGGAAACACACAGAGGACAAAACACAGAATTCTGAGATCCAACTTCCCATTTTTTAGCAGTTGAATGCAGCATCATTGAGGGTCTTCAGAGCCACCGCAATGAAAATATGATAGAATATAATACATTCTGATATTACAGAAAAGAAGATATTTTTGTAAATCATTTTCCAAACAATTTCAGCTTGGTATTGTTCCAGCGTATAAAGGGAATACAGAGGAATTGACTTGAATGAAGTCTATTTTGTACTGTAACTTTCAACACGCTATACAGTGTGCACCTGTGAAAACATGGATAAAAAACGCGGAATGTAAAGTGGTTTTTGTCATGTTTTTAAGGCCAAACAGACATGATATTCGCTGGTTGTGATACACGCTTTGAGTCAGGGTATAGAGAGTTCATGGAAATCTATTTCATCAGTTTAGTTGAAAAGTATGAAGGCTGTCTAATTCTTTTCTAACGTGTTTTGGAAGAGGGATGGGACATTCAGGTGATAGATTACCTGCTCTGAGCTCTCCTTTTCAGCCTTATTAAAAAAAAAAAGCAGAGAACAAACAAATAAGAAGTGAAAATGAGAAACTTGTTTATAAAAAGAGCTTCATTTATTGTCCTCCTCTCTATTCCCTTCCATCTCTCTGTCTTGTTCTTTCTGTAGCTGAAGATGTGGCACGTTCATTTAAATCGTACTTCAGTTAAGAAATACACACACTCATCTCCAGTTATCAGCAAAGCCTCCATATGTCACTTTCACCTGACATCTTCCATCCATTAATTTTTTTTTGGTGATTCTTTGTGTGTGTCTTTCACTGGCATTTTACAACACCATTAATATGCTGGCACCAGCATGTACATGGTTCAGGTGTTTGGTAATGTTCCAATGTTGGCGTTTGGCATGGAGATGATGTGTATGCAGGAAGAGAGGAAGGTTAAAGGGTGAGATGTCCACAGAGACCTGATTTTTCTCCGCCACATGCTGAACTGATGTAATGAACTTAGACAGAATTTACAACACAGATGGCAAATCTTTGGGTAAATTTACTGAACCATTAATCCAAAGAAATTTCCGTTCCTTTCATACAGTAGCTTACATTTAAAAGTGCAAACAATTGGGAATGTTACATGAATGTTACATTTGATGTTACGCCTGTGAATGTTACATTTCCTACAGATGCGTGTATTTTCTATGGTTCTATACTTCTGTATACACCGAACAAACATAATGGGACACCTAGATCTTCCAGCCATATATGATTTTTGCCCAAAATGTATCACATAGTTGGAGACACACAACTCTATAGGATGTTTTTGAATGCTTAGCTTTACATTTAACCTCCACTTGAACTAGAAGATCGAAACCCGTTCCAGCATTGCAATGCCTTTGTGCACAAAGCAAACTCCTTGAATATATGCTTTACATGGGTTGGAATGGAAGATCAAGAGTTCTAACCTCAACCCTAATAAACCCCTTTTGTATTAATGTGAATGCTGATTGCACACCAGGCTTTGATACCTCAACCACATCAGTACCTTTTCAGGACTTTTTAATTAATTTTAATTTCATTACTTGTGGCTGATTGAGCACAAATCTCCACAAGCACTCTCCAAGATCTAGTGGAACATCTTCCCAGAATAGTGAAATGTATTATAAATGTAAATGAGGACTAAATGTGGAATAAAAAAAAGCACATATGAATCTTTTGATCAGGTGTTAAAATTAATGCATTTATGCAATTCTGTCTAATCAGAATCAAGTATTCGACAGCAATGCACATAATGTTGATCAGATTGTCTGGTATATTTTATACGTATTGCTAAAGAACACAAGGCTTGTAGAAGACAAATGTTCGAAAGAAGAGCACAAAAAAAATAAACTATAATTTAATATCTCTTCAAATCAATTTGTCTGGCTCAAAATACCACTCGTAATAAATGCACCTTTTTTGCACCACTTAAATGAATTTGTTTGTATTTTTTTTTCTCATCGCTAAATGGAAGCTGATAATGTTTCCTGGTTGTAGTGCTGTTCACATAAACAGTAAAAAGTGTGCCAAGTCAGCGAGGCTAGAGAGCTATTAATCAGAAGGCGGCTGCTTTAAAGAACCCACTCGTGCTTCTGAGTGCTTTTTGCTCATTCAAAAAAAGGTCAAATAATCAATGTAGGAGGTTTAATGGGAACGTTCACCTAAAAGTCCTCCAGGTGAGGCAAGGCACTAGGCACCCGCAGCAGGGATCGTGTCGAATACAAGCGAGACCTTGATACAGACCTAAGAAATAAATGTGTGCTATATGAAACAGAATTATATTATTAAACATGGCTGAATAGTAATGAGAGGACAGATGGCGTAACTAACGTAGCAAATCGTGGCTAGCGAGACATTCTGTCACCTTTTACCACACGAACACACATGTCTGTATAACTAGATTCTGAGGACATTTCATTTCACCTGAATCTTAATACAGGAATATTATTACTCTTGTAATTTTTTTATTATTTGAATAAATGCTTAAAATAACATTTTCCAAATTCTGTCTACACAAGACACACAAAACTATTAAATGTGAGGCACTTTGTCCCCACCAACATTCCCCCTTTGTCACACACACATGCACACATAAACTACCCTCAGTGTGATTTTGATGTACAGGACAGAAAGGGTCTGGTGTGCAGGTGGATCCACACAAAAGCACAGGGTTAACCTCTGCCCCCTGTGGTGCCTCAGACACACACCCTGCAGATTTAATCGACCCCCTTCTGACCGGACCTTCATCAGAGTCTTCCCAAACCAGCTGTCATCAGATGAAGGATGAACTACGATACCCAATTCATGATATCATGCTATGCTTCCCCTTTCCCTATAGCCCTACAGACTTGTATTTTCAACCTCGTTCGTTCCTCCGTATGGCGCTGGATATCGTGCTCATTAAACACGCATGGCCTTGTGACCTGACACCCTTACAGCCATCTGTCCTTGCAGAGCCACCAGTTTATTTACTGTCATTCACATATGCAAGCAAGGGTAATGGTGCATGCAGTAACACTGAGGCGGAGGTGGTTTAAGACACCACCAGTGTTCATTGAGTTTGTTTGGTTCACTTTGTATAGATCTGAGAGAGACCTTCTTTTTTATGTTTGTTTAATTGCTGGTTTTGAAGAGTGAGCTTTAAAAAAAAAAAAAGAGGCACCTGCTCTGAAATTATAGATTTTCAACTGTCCTGCTGCAAATGTGTCCTTAGTTTGATGCATGTGTCATTAATTTGATGTTATTGACAAAGACAAATGCATGCTTGGCGAGTAAAAAGAACGTTTATTGATCTGAACATTCTGTTCTGAACATAGGAGACTTTATTCTGAGGCAAATAAAAGTAGCTAGCCCTTCAGGGGCAGCAGCAGCACAGGTTAGATGTATACTGGGTGCATCGAACAAAGCAGGTCAGCTTAGGTTTTTAGGAAAACATAGGTTCTCCAAGATTAAGATCTTAAGATCTTTGACATAGAAGCTAATGATATACGCAAGGCTGGCAGGATGGTATTTAGCCCACTCAAGAAGGTGCTGTCTTATTTTTGGTAGTATGGGTCATAGTCTTAGTACAGGACTAGGTAACTAGTAACTATCCAGAGCCAAGGCCAGGGAGCAGACTAACCGGCTAAACCAACTGTCTGCTAGCTGCACTGAGTCGTCACTCCAGGTCCACGTCTGTCTCCTGAGCAAAAAACTAAATTCACAGAATGTTAAAGTAACTCGATTAACATCAAATTAAATAAAAAATATATATATATTATAAATCAAGGCTCTGGGTTACTGTTTATAAGGTCTAGGGTTCAAGTCCCAGCACTGCCAAGCTGCCACTCTTGAGCCCTTGAGCAAGGCACTTAAACCTACTTGCTCCAGTGGCGCTGTACCATTTACATTACATTTGCATTTGCGGCATTTGGCAGACACCCTTATCCAGAGCGACTTACAACTGAGCAGGGGAGGGTTTTAGGGCTTTTGCTCAAGGGCCCAGCAGTGGCAGCTTGGTGGCAGTGGGATTTGAACCTGTGATCTTCTGATCCAAAGCCCAATGGCTTAACCACTGAGCTACCACCACCATAGCTGACCCTGCGCTCTGAACCTAGCTTCCAGACAAGCTGGGATGTGCAAATAATGCATTTCACTGGCTCTATACATGTACCTTGCAAAATGACAATAAAATTAAATCTAATCTAATCTAATCTAAATAAAACTAAATGCACAGCCAGCACCTCTGTTCTGAAGATAGAATTGTTGAATATTAGATCTCTCACGTCAAAAGCGCTGACTAAATACCGATCAGGAGTTTAATCATCTGTGTTTGACAGAAACATGGATTAAAATAAATAAATATATAGCATTAAATTAGTCCTCCTGGTTATAGTTAGATACACCAGCCCTGTCTCAATGGCAGAGGAGGTGGTGTTGCAGCTATTTATAATATAATCTAATAATCTTCAAATTATACAAAAAAACAACAGTCTGTGCTAAAATCAGATAATTGTATGTTGGATTTAACTATTTTTTTTTTTTGTTATTATTTACAACAAAAACTGAAATGTGAAAAACAAAATGTGAATTACAACACCCTCATTCTTTTTTAATATAGAAAAAGGAGATTTTGTCAAAATAATGTTGTAATTAAAATCTCACAATGTCAGTTATGATTACAATCTAACAATCCTAATCTGGAACTGATTGGTCTTTTCCAACGAAGGAACGTCCACTCTGGAGCCATTTGCACAATTTTATAAAAAATATTATACATTATACAAACTATAGAGTATTCAGAGAACATGGTGTGAATTGGGGTGGGGAGAGACAGGGTGGGGTAGGGTCTGAAATAGGTGTCCAAAGATTTTGTGGACAGCATAGTAGTGTAGTAGAATAGGGATATGACTCAGACTCCAATTTACTATCACTTACTAGTTGTTTTTTGCAGAACATGTAGTGATCCATTTGAACTTCTCAAAGAATATTGGATGAACCCACTAATGGGATATATGCTGATGATTGAGCAATTATTTTGCAATTATCATTCAAGAGTCCCACTATAAGAACTCAAAATAAAAAAAAATAAGATGGCGATAAACTATAAATGAAGCATATTGTAAATAGTTTACATTTTGAGCAAAAAAAAAAAAAAAACGTTTTTTAAACATATTAATTTATTTGATTTTAAAACAAAGTAATGTACATAATATACACAGACTTGAAAAAATCTCATATAATTGTGTTCATTTATGCTTGTTGGTACTGATGTTGATTTCGGTAGGAAAACAATAAAATGTTAAATATTTATTAAAATATTATTTAATACACACTGGAAGCAAATGTGCTAGAAATACAATAAATAAATAAATAAATAAATAAATAAATAAATAAATAAGCAACATATGAAGCAAGTAGATGTTGATTTATAGTTTTGTATTGTGCTAAACTAGTTGCTATAATACAGCCCAAATCTTCAAAATAGGGAAGTAAACATTGCACCTCGAACATGATCTTGACTGATCAAGTATCTTGAGGATTTGAAGAGGAATGTTGTAGCTCTTTTAGTGGCTGAAATCTTTTTCAATATTAAATGCTAATACAGAGTTTAATGGGGGACAAAATCTAAGCAGCATAAAAATGAACATCATTGATGTACAGAAAAAGTGCTGAAAGCAGTAAAAAAAAAACAAAAAAACGCTATAACGCGTGATGGATGTAGGAGCAGAGGCTGGAGTCGTTAAGATAATGGAAATTTATGTGGACAAGACAACCAAGACCAACGTACTGACAAAACTGCATGAGTAATGGGAATAAAATTTCTATAGTAAGCTAGAAATGCTTTTAAAACTTCATAATCACTTCTAAACAATGACTGAAAATAAATTGCCATGAAGTTTCAGTGAGTTTTAAACATTTTGACAGAGAAATTTAAAAAAAGACATGGGCCACACGTGGGAAGAACCATGTCCTGGTCTATACAGTATATAATGCAGAAACACTGTATTTGTTCCTTTCTCTCTGCTTTTGCAGCCAATCCTCTGAGGAAGTAATAGCTTAGTTTTGGATTTATAATCAGAAGGTTGTGAGTTCAAATCCCACCACCACCAGCTGCCAGTGTTGGCCCCTAACCATCTAATGTGCAGTTGAATAAAAAAGGATAATTGCAATTGTAAGGATAATAAAAAGGAGCAATTATGTGAATAACAGGTGTGAATAGTACATTTAGTTTATTGTATTATTATGTGGAATTAGGCAAAATGTTGCACCTGATATTTCCATCTCAATTTGTGTTTTCCATGGTCCATGGTCTTTAGGCTTCCCGCTTAGATCCACCCCTTTCTCTACCCGATCTGATTTGGAAAGGAATGCCATGCTGTGATTCATTTCATCCATACTTTCAAATAAATTATTATTATTCCATTTTTATATAACATCATTATTCCCAAAAATGTATTTCTTACTTACTTATGATGGCCCAATGTAATTAGCATTTTGGGGGAGTGGTACCTTAGAGGTTAAGGCATTGGATTTTGGATGAGAATGTCATGACTTTAAATACCAGCATCACCAAGCCCCTGTTTCTGGGGCCCTGATTAAGGCCCCTAACTGCTGCACTGTTAAGTTGTACGAATGAGACAAATGTAAGTCGCTCTGGATAAGGGCGTCTGCCAAATGCCACGAATGTAATATATTTCTTTTTTTTATCCTTGATGAAATCATGTGCTCTTTTTATCCCTTTATTTTTTCACACTTCATAAGGTGAACTCTATATCTTTTTTAACAGCAATGTGATCATCCTTTTTTTTCTCATATATTTTTGTTCATATCCAGCCCTACCTGATTCGTATCGAAATAGAAAGATTTAATAAGATCGAACTCACAGATTTTAAAACAGATTTAAAAACTGCTATTGTTTTTATTGCATCAGAATAAAAGGCAAATCACCCCAAATATAGATGATTGATTACTTACTGATTTTATTAGTTAAGAAACATAAGGCAGAGAGAAGGTTACACATTACATTTTTTACCACTTAAATGTGTTGGGACCAAGGGACAAAACGTCAGTGCCAAGTATTTAGGCCATGTGTGAAAAAAATGACATTATGTAAAATATATTGTGGAAAATATGACAAAGAAGATCCATGAAGAGTGCAGTGGTGCAGCGTTCACATGCCCCCCTGTCACAACTTAAAAAAAAACCCAGCCATTCAATTCAAAATATCCTTATAAATCTCAATGCAATGGTACATTTCCTAAGTTTAAACATTTGATTCTATGTTTTCCATTGTCAATAAAATATAGGTTTATGATATTTTCAGATCACTGCATTCTCTCTTTTTTTTACATTTTACACAGTGCCTCAAAAGGTATATAGGTGAGAACGTCATGATAATTACAGGCCATGTATAAAGGAGAGAGCTAGCACTGCACGTTTTCCTAATACGTAAAGCGTAATTTTTTTATTAACCTTTTTTTTCTCATTGCTAATAATGAAAGGCCGAGGGCTGCAGGTGTCAAGCCCTGAGGGTACCATAACACACCATTCACATTAGTCGATAGAGAGCATGGCAGAATATTACAGAGAAGTGGAGGTCAAAAATACATGATGGATTGCTTGTACATGGAAAATGAGGAATTGATTTTTCGCTCCGTGTGACCAGCTTGATGGTGATAGCGTCTCAAAATACGTCATCGTCACAGCCACAAGGCTGATTACCTTGGTAATGATGTTGTCCAACACAAATCAAAGGAGTTGTTTTAGATGATTCACACAGCAGCACACACACACACACGCCACATTGGTACTACACTACTACATGTCAGGCTACTTTTTGTATTTTGCAAGATCAGCCCAGACTTGGTATACCTTTAACCCTGCCTGAGGAGAAATGTCCACCAAAGTTTTGATGGCATGGTAAGAAGAACTTCAAAGAAGCAACCAAGAGGAAAAGTGAAACATGATGCTACCACCACCATGCTTTGCTGTATGGATGATGAACGTTATTGATTAAATTGACATTTTTGTTTACATGATGAGCAAAAATGTAAAAGCATTGCACTAAGGAGAACCTTAATTAAAGTTTGCTAAGTTTTCAACACATTTTTTGTCAAATCCAAACTAATTTTTTATATGTATTAGATTAGTAGATTCTATATTCTATACCTACATTCTATATTGAGATTATTTCTGCTTTATATTTCTATGCAAATTTTAAAAATTCCCTGAACAGAATTGAATATAAAACTCTTTAGGTTTTAAGATGGCACTCTTAAATTGTCTAGTCGTTGTCTACGTACATTTTTCAAATATTATTAGTTTAGCTCTTAATATATTTTATGTTCTGCTCTGATAATCTGGCCACAAGCCAAAAGAGCCATTGTGTAAATTGGTTGTGCAGTAGCACCTGACCTTATTCACCTGACACAATATTTCACTCGAAACTTGACAACACAATGCTCCCAAATACACAACTCCAGGTTTAGCTTTATTTATGAATTTTGTGTTTCTTTTTTGTTTTTTTGTTTGTCTTTTTAGAGAAAAAACAAAACTCTTGTGCGAACCTTGTGAAAAGCTTCCAGCCGATGAATGAATAGATGAAAAAATGCAGGTCAAGAAGCACATTCAAAGCAAACATATATACAGTCCTGTCTTATAAGCACGTCAGCAACACTTCGGAATTCATTTTCTTGAAAGCGAACAAGATCGATATGTTTACTTGGGCTTGTTCTCGTGCAGACGCTCAGCCTCTCATTTGTCAAACAGCGGAAATGAATCTTAATAGACACTGAGCACCGAGCATGTTTACACTGGTAAAGCGATTCAGCTCCATGAGTAAGTTTTATAGCGTTGCTCTTGGTGCCTCAGCAGGTAACTAAAGTACTGAACTGACTAAGAAGGAAGATGAGTGGTGTGTGATAAATATCCTAGCAGCTCGGCTCACTTGCAGTAGCGCAGCCTATTCATCACGATTGCCTTATTTAACTCATAAATCCCCAAAACACTTGCTTTGCTTCAGTGGAACGTTTGGTTGTTTTAAAGCAACTGAGAACCTACGTTTACTCTTCTTTTCATCATTGGGGCACTGCTTTTCAACCAGTCGGATTGTGTGCTCAGAACTAAGAATGCAAGGTTGAAAGGTTACCCTCTTCAAGGTATATACTGTAGTGTGACAAAGGTTCGATTAGAAGCCGACTTTCCAGGATGAAGATGATTTTCTTTTGGCTTCTCCCATTAGGGGTTCCCACAGCGGATCATCCGCATGTTTGATTTGACACGTTTTTACGCTGGATGCCCTTCCTAACACAACCCTCCCTATTTATCCGGGCTTGGGACCGGCACTAAAAGTGGCTGGGGTTGGTTTTCTGACCAAGGATCGCACCCGGGCCGCTACAGTGAGAGCGCCGCATCCGAACCACTAGACCACCAGGATAAAGCTGATTATTTTCCAAATACAGTGCATTCCATGTCCCTATACAGGTCAGTCTGAATTATAAGAAGATTGATCATTACTTTTAGATATCTGCTACAGGAAAAGGACAGCAGCTTCGAATAAATGTATTCGGTACACCTTTATATGTGTTTTTTTTTTTACATTGAAGCACCCAGCATACATTGAACTCTTGACTACAGAAGAAAACATAGTAATGATAAAGGCTATAGTCGTATGTATCCTACAGCAGGGCTAATAAGCGTACTGAGTGCATTTTTCTGCATTAGTGGGTCGCTTGTGCATTGTGCCTCGGCACAAACAAGAATAATGAGGTGTCATGTGCTTGCTGCAGCCTTGCTCCACGGCCCCTTGCCTTTTTGCCTCTACAAATAAGACACACAAGATACACGCTTCATATAATTAGACTAAATAACAGAAGAGAAACGGCGAAATGTTGCACGTGTGTTTGGCTGTCTATTAGATTCGTCTATCCAGCATTAATATAGCAGAATTAAAGAACTGCTAAGCTCAACCTCAAATGCATGTATAGCAGAATTATCACTGGTGTTTACATGAATTGGGTCAGGCTGATGTATGATGGCAGCAGGTAACCCAGTTCACATATAATTGACTATATATTGTATCTGTGTGAGATTTAAATGTGGCCTCTACGATAGAGAAATTGCCGAGTGGAAATTTACTGGGTACAAGCGTTAATTATCTTTATAATCAAGATCACGCCTCTGGAAACTTCTGAGAAACGGTGATCTCATTGTAGCGTAGGTGTGACATCACATGACTTCTTCACATTGGAAGGGATGTGAAATAATAATAGGATTGCAATAAAGATGAGAAGATCTGAGTCATTAAAGGGTATCTTGAAAAACTATTAATAGTCAAGTCAAGTTTATTTCTATAGCGCTTACAGAATTTAACAGTTAACGTGAAGCAGCCGTGGCGTATTCAAAGCATATTCTTGAGTATTTGACTCATATGGAACGCAGTCTCAGAGATGCACTACTCATTTAAATCGAGGCACATTGGTGATTATTTAAATACAGTAACAAACTACATTTACTCAAATACTTTACACCACTGGATTGTCCACAGGTGTAATCACTATAAATAAGAATATACATCAACTTTTCCCATTTCTTCTTGTCTATTCTTGCCATCTTTTTGTTTGTCTATCATAATGATCCTTTTCCACTCTCTTCAAAAACAATCACTTGTTATCTCCGCTTTCCTTCTCCTTACACTTCCTCTTTTTTTTTTCGCTCTTTTCCATCTGTTAGCCTCTTCATCTGTCAGATCGGCCGCTCTGTTCAAGCTCCGGTGCCCATCTGATGCATTTGTTTCTCTCGCTCTTTTCTTTGTTGACAGGAGCTACATGTGTCGGAAAAACATTTTCACTCCCACTGGGCCCTCCATCAAACCACACACACACACACACACACACACACACACACACACACACACACACACAC
>MU551630.1:1875217-1939448 GCA_024362625.1 Silurus asotus
TATATATATATATAGAGAGAGAGAGAGAGAGAGAGAGAGAGAGAGAGAGAGAGAGAGAGAGTGATAGATAGATATCTTGAGTCAACCTACTGTATATTTTTCAAATACCACAATGTGATTTTTATCTGATTATCTATAAATTATGTGAAATGTTGTGGAATGTTAATGCCTACTCTTTGTTGCTATTTGTTTTCTGTCAATGTGATGAATTTGTTTTGTACATCGTAGATACACTGGGGTTGCCGTCGTTTGCCAGCATGTTTAGCAGTCCTTTTGGATCATTCCGAAAAATAACAAACCCCCAGAGGTGGAAAGTAATTAATTACATTTACTTGTGTTTCTGTAACTGAGTAGTATTTTGTTTACTTTTCGAATGAGTTATTTTACTTTTATTTATGTTTTGTTTAAAGTATTGTACTTAACTACATTTTAAATAATATCCGTTACTGTGTCAAAAAAAAATTGCCAAGTAATGAAGAGTGTGTTAGGGAAGTGAAGAAAAGAAAAGAGTGCAGGCAGGGTGGAGTGGGTGGAGAAAAGTAATAACAGGAGTGATTTGTGATAGAAGAGTATCTGTGAGAGTGAAAGGGAAAGTTTATAGGACTGTGGTGAGACCTGAGATGTTGTATGGTTTAGAGACAGTGGCATTGATTAAAAGACAGGAGGTGGAGCTGGAGGTAGCAGAGCTGAAGATGTTGAGGTTTTCATTGGGAGTGACGACGATGGACAGGATTATAAATGAGTTAAATGATAATAATTGAGACGACGCATGTAGGACGTTTTGGAAAAAAGGTGAGGGAGGTGAGATTGAGATGGTTTGGACATGTACAGAGGAGGGACATGGGGTATATTGGTAGGAGAATGCTGAGGATGGAGACACCAGGAAGGAGGAAAAGAGGAAGGCCAAATAGGAGGTTTATGGAATTCTGAATCTGCATTTGCGATTTCTTTCGTTATCATAATTACATTATAACAGTGACCTCCATGGTTTATAAATCGCAAACATTTAGAACATCCAGAAATTTGTCAAGGGAGCAATCAGGAGAGAAGAGCCTTGATAAGATAGGTGACCAAGGTCATGCGGTTTGAGATTCTGAGATTGTGTGTGGAGAAACATGCAAAAGGTCAAAAATGATGGCAACACTACACTGATCTGGTCTGTTTTCATGCTCAATTGTATTTTAAGCATAAATATTTTCAAAATGCTGTTCAATACAGGTTAAAACTTAAACATGAATACAAATGTATTAGTTTTAAAGACATTCAGATACACACACAGTTCCTGGATTTGTTCTACACGCATAACATACATTCTGAAGCAGAGGCCATTGGAAATGAATAGCACTGAAACTGGAGTCACGTTCTGATTGTATGTTTGCTTAGACGTGTGTGACATATGGTATACACCAGGGAGGGTATTCTCATCTGGGAATAGTGGAGGAGTTTCCTGCACCACCTCCCTTCTGCCATCTTGTTATGCCTGGCTCTTGATCTGCTATAAGACTCATATGGATAAAAGGACGATAAACGCTATAAAAGAAATCATAAAGAATGTGTGATTTTGGTCTGAATATCAATTTTTTTGTCATGTAGGTGGTCATAAAGATAGAGAAGATTTTGCCTCCAACACTGAGAAGATGATTCTGAACCAGCTGGTCAATGAATGCAGGTTTTTTTTTCTTTGATAAATTTGATAAAATTGATTCCGCAGCATCAGGAGCAGCACTGGACATTTCTTGAATACCTTGGACCTGAGGCTCATGCTGTTTTGAGCTTTTTTTTCCCTTGACTTATAACTAATATTATTCTCGCTCACACGTTTTGATCAGAAAACGCGATTATCTGCAAATAAAATTCCGGAAAAAAAAAAAAAAAAGGAATAGTTTTATAATGCAATATTCTCTAATATTCTCATAAGAAAATGTTTAATATATTTTTCCTATACTCAAAGATGTTTTCACTTATGAGATATGAGCTACAGACATATTAAAGAGATCATTCTTTTGGGAGAAAATACAACCTAAACCATTATCTATTTTTTTTATTTCATTAAGGATCACTGATATGTTAATCATTTTATACAATACATAAAAGAAGAGCAAATAAGTTCATTGCATGGAGGAGACTAGAAATGCTTATTGCTCCTCAGTCTTCTGCAATGCAAAATCTAGAATCTTATACAAACGTCCAAATACGGTTTCAAGGTATTCGTGTAAAACATTTCTTTTCCACCCACACGTGAATGCCTCGGTGAAGACTGTATGTCCCAAGTACATTTCAAATGATAAGTTCAATGCAGTCATTTTTACTTTAGTCTTGTTAATCCACTAAATAGAAGAGAAGCTGTTGGAAAGGTTAAAGGTTAGCTCCTCAGCTACTTTTTGTGCATAATTGCATGTGTCAACTGTTCCGTTTCATTTGAACCATTCAGGCTTTTTTTTGTGTGTGTGCCTGATTTTTACTCAATACTGCATGTCTTCAGTGTTGCTCATGCTTTTGTTATTAGAGGTAAAGAAAAAAACAGTCCTTTCATTGCCTCCGGAGTGACAGCCTTTCAGAGAAACTGCATTCAAGGTCGGAAAAGGCATTCCGACCGCATCAGATAATGAAGGAAAGCAAAAAAAAAGGAAAATACATCACTCACTGCCACCTTGTACACTTTTTTTTCTAATGATTAGGAAGAAGAAATGGCGCTGACCCTGACTTCACTAAACAGCTTATTTCCCATGATGATGAACACAAAAAACTTTGGCATCTGCCGCTATTACAAAGGCAAACACACACACAAAAAAACACAAACACACACACACACACACACACACACACACACACACACGAACATACACAATTCAAACTATAGGCTTCATTTATCAATCTAAATATGAATAGAAGTCTTTGTAAATTATTCATAGGAGCACTTATACAAGAAATATGGAACACTATTTAATATACATGTCACTACAGCTCAAATGAACTACAGCTCAAATGAACTACAGCTCAAATGAAGATCACCAGTGGTTACCATATAAATAATATTTGTTTTTGTATGTCTTCTGGTGTCCTTGACTTGTTCCATGAATGCTCTAGTTGATACTGTTGGTTGATAACCCAAATGTTTTACTTGCACCTTGACCTTGCTCTTTAATATTGTCTTTGTTTTGACTGCCACAATTGTCCCTAGTTCCCTGATGGTACATGATAGCTATTGTATTTTTAGTTACACCCACAAACAAGCAAGTCAACACGAAAAAAAAAATAGGATTAAGTGATCGGTTGGAAAGACAGCTGAAGGAAATTAGAGAAGCCTTAGGCCATGTATGAGTCCCATCTATTTGCTGAAGGTCCTTTTAATGAGATGTAACTCTTAAAGTTGAACAAAATTTTAATTAGAGCTAGGTGTAAGCGACCAAAAGTGATGGACAGTAACAGAGTAAATATAATTTGTTACTGAACTTAAGTAGCTTTTTTGCATATCAGTACTTTACTGAAGTATTTCCAGTTGGTTCCCTGGTGGTCTAGGTGCTCTCTCCGCTGCAGCCTGGGTTCGATCCCCGGTCAGAAAACCAACCCCAGCCACTTTTAGTGCCGGTCCCAAGCCCGGATAAATGGGAAGGGTTGCGTTAAAAAAGACAAACAAGTATTTAGTCAGCCACCACTTGTGCAAGTTCTCCCACTTAAAAAGATGAAAAAGGCCTGTAATTTTTAACTATGAGAGACAAAATAAGAAAGAAAAATCCAGAAAATCACATTTTTTAAGAATTTATTTGCAAATTATGGTGGAAAATAAGTAAAAAGTTAATAAAGTCAATAACAAAAGTTTATCTCAATAAACTTTCTTTTGGCTTCTCCCATTGAGAGTCGCCACAGCAGACCATCCGCATGTTTAATTTGGCACATGTTTTTACGCTGGCTGCCCTTCCTAATGCAACCCTCCCCATTTATCCGGGCTTGGGACCGGCTCTAAGGCTTGTGTAACCCTAATGTCTGGGGTTGGTTCCCTGACCAGGGAAGGAACCCAGCGGTGAGAGCGCCGCATCCTAACCACTAGACCACCAGGGACCCAACAAAAGTTAATCTCAATACTTTGTTATATACCCTTTTTTGGTAATGACTGTTGCTAGTAGTTTGGCCCATTCCTCTATTCCTCAGAGCTGTGATGTTTTGGGGCTGTTGCTGTACTCTGTATATATACCCTTTTGCTTTTTCCGTCACAGAGGACATGAGGGATTTCTAATCTAGAATCTCTGAATATTAAAAAATCCAATTCAACATTTGGTAACCATTTCCTGTTATAATAACCTCCACTCTTCTGGGAAGATGTTCCATTAGATTTTGGAGTGTGCTTGTGGATGTTTGTGCTCATTCAGCAACAAGTGTGTTAATAAAGTCAGGTACTGCTGTTGAAGAGGTCCAGAGTGCAGTCAGCATTCACATTCATCCCAAAGGTGCTCAGGAGGGTTAATGTCAAAGCTCTATAGCAGGCCACTAAAGACCTCATGTCTAACAAGCTGTACTCTTTGCTTGATGATATCCGCCTGCATTTTTGTCTTGAACCATTATTCATGAAGATATTTGATAAAGCATTAAAAAATATATTCCACAAATTGTCTTGATTCTGGCTGTTATTTGTTACAGAAGATGACAAGACTGAAGAATGGACAACTATAAAAATTGGTTTGTTGGAAACAAGAAAAGAGTTGAAGGTTGAAAAATAACTTTTCACCAATATATTTGTGCACATCATTCATAATAAATGAGGTATTCCACTCATGTCTCATGGTGTTAGAATTGTAAGGCTGAAATGTTAAGACTCGTACTGTGTTGAAATGTTAGCACAGAATATTTGGCGATATTTGGAAGCTTTGAACTTCAAAACCCTAGACTCAAAAATGCCGTTTTGCCTTCTGAACATATAAAAGATTTACACCAGACACGTTTAATAATATATTGTCTATGACTCAGCCAATTTGTCTTTTATGCTGTCTATAGAGCAAAGACACAGATATTTCAGCTAATGATGATCGTGCAGTCTCTCCATCATTCTAACATGAATTAATGCTAAAAAAAAATCCATTCCATGCTAAATAATAATCTATCCAACTGTTTGCTCTTTAAATAATGCTATCAGAGGCTAAAAGTACGCTTTGGGTCATTGTGTTGTTGTATGGTAAAGTTGGGTACAATTAAGCACAATCCAGA
Organism: Silurus asotus; assembly: GCA_024362625.1. Lineage (NCBI taxonomy): Eukaryota > Metazoa > Chordata > Actinopteri > Siluriformes > Siluridae > Silurus > Silurus asotus. The sequence continues at coordinate 1,880,417 of MU551630.1, forward strand.
TGGAATTGCATTGTGTTCCTTTCAACACAAGTCTCATATTTGTATTCATTCCTTTCCTCCTTCCAGTCCAATGTTTAGAATTTTTTTTCTGCTGCAACACGGAGAAGGTTCAGATGTTCATGCAATGGTGTGGGGAATTTAAAGAGATTCTCAGCAGGAATGTGATAAATGGTCCAATCACCTCGGCATGGTCCAGAATATTAATGGAAGGTTTCCAACCCTTGTGGAATCCATGCCATGAAGACTTAAGAGTAAAAGTGAATGATGTTAGTATTCGTTCAGTGTTCCGAAAAAGTGAGCACATGCCCCAAAAAAAACGATCTGCCTAACGAAATACCTAACAGCCTCGGACTCATTAATGATACACAAAGTCACGGCTGGGTTTGAATATGAATCGTTATAAACAGCTCCGGCCGCTGGAGAATTTAGTCTTCTGAGAAACACGATCCAATTTATGCATGAGAGCATCCACTCAGGTGCTGTCCTCTGATTAGCTGTGCTGTGATTATTAGGTGGAAAATATAACAGAAAAGCATTTGCATAATGAAGCAGAAAGAGATTAACTTGCAGGATCTGAAAACACAGACCCAGCATGTTAAATGGCAACAAAATGAAATAAAAAAAAAAAGTATAATTGTGGACGAATCGCTCAAACATTCATTGTGCGAATGGTAAAAAAACGAGACTGGAATATTTTTCTTTTGTTCAGTCTCATTTATATGAAATTGAATTAATTCAATTGGATAGTGTTACATTATACTGGATTACAATAGACTGAATTGCATTGGAATGAATGACATTAACATGGATTGAATTGGATTAGATTGAGTTTGATTAAGATTGAACTGGATTAGATTAGATTGAACTGAATTACATTAGACTAAATCATATTAAATTGGGTTGGATTAGATTAAATTCAATTAGAATGGATTTAATTTGATTACGGATCAATTACAATTAGAAATGGATTACAATCGATTGAATTAGATTGGAGTGGATTAGAGAAGAGTACAGTGATTGTGATTAGACTAGATTCAACTAAATTGAGTTAAATAGAATGAGATTGGATTCAACTACATTAACATGTGTTATATTAGATTTGATTAGGTTGGATCAGATTTAAATGAATTGGATTTGATTAGATTACATTTGATTGAATTGTTAGATAGGATTAGATTAGATTGGATTATATTGCATTGGGTTAGATTAGATATGCTTGGATTACATTAGATTGGATTAGAATAGACTACACTGATTTTGATTAGATTGAATTAAACTAAATTTGGTTAAATAGGATTATATTGGATTAGATTGGATTAGATTGGATTGGATTTGTGTCGATTTATTTGGTTTGGATTGAATTTCGGATTAATATGCATGTTTATTTGTAACAATTATTTCACATAGATTTCTAAAATGAAGGATGCTCCATGTACTCTGATTAATTTTTATTTTTTTAAATATGCCTGGTTGTTGATGTGATGAAGTTAATGTAAGGATTTCTTAGAGGTGTGAGATTTAGGGATGAAACCTCAAGGTGTAAATTTATGTTTTTAGACACAGAACTAAAATCTTGATAGCATTAAGTATTAAGAGAGGCTGTTAAGCGAACATCTGGTTACAGCTGCTATAATGTTATAGAGTTTTAATTCTATTGCCCTAACAGGAATCAACAATGATCAATAACATTAAATGTAGTTTTGAACTATAATCTGATGGATATATCTTTTTTATAGGTCTGTAGAACACAACTAGAAAATAGCATTAAATAAAGCATTACACTTGGAAGTTGAAAGTGATTCCGCTGTTTTCCCAATGTGAAATCCACAGAGACTGAAGACTGAGTCAAATTCTATGCAATATATTTTTAATGTGATATTTTGCTTGCTTTGAGCTATTTTAAAAACAGATTTTTTTCTCATGCTTCTGATGGTGATTAAATCAGAACGTATAAAATATCATACAGTATGATGTATCAGGATTGAATATAAACGCAATGCTATTTAACGGGCGAAAAATTAAGGAAATCAAATATGAGATTTCTTTATGCAAAGAAATACAAAATGAAATCCATCTAATTGCCCACATTAGTGAATCTGTTACATCTTTTTGTAATGTTAACCAAATTCAGTGCAATGCATTCGTTACATATCGTAAGTACTTGACAGCAGCATTGACAAAAAACAGTTGATATAACAATCCAACAATTATTACACATTATTACACAAACATTAACATCACGAGGATTAAGTACAGCCCAACATGATGTTCTGTTATTAGGACATAATCCATGATGGGGTGGTCTTGTGGTAGCACAAGTGGATTATTTTCTTATATTAAGTGTTTTATTTCTGTTTAACCTTTTCATTATATGATTTCTATTCATATTAATTAATTACCATACACACTATACAATTTACCCCTTATAGTTGCATTATAAAGTGTCTGAGAAACATGCTAGTTCCTGTTATTCACTTATGTTACAGCAGCTGTAAACGGCCTCATACATGTTCATTTTTCTGCATTTTGTAGGTTTTCTAGAACAGTCTAGGACAATTGCTGGTTGCTGCAAACTCCTTCTGAAGGTTTTCCTATGCAGAAATATATAAAATAATATATACTATACAGAAATATAATTCAAAGCACTGACATTGGTGACTTCTTCCATACATGGTAAATAGAAACAATAAAAAAAACCTTAGGTCATATGTTTTCTATCTGTTTATCATCATTATTATTATTTTTATTCGTATTATTATTATTAGTATTAGTATTATTATTCACTACTGTCAGAGTGCTGTTACATAACAATCCTGTGGTATGAAATAAAATAAAGGTTGTGGATCTGACATTAGGTGCTCCCATCTAATGACATAAATTATCCAGTACAATACTTTTCTATATTGAATTAAATAATTAAAATGTAAATCACATTTTTTGTATACCTTTTTATTTTTTTAGTCTAGCCTTCACTTGGCATTTTGCTGTTTTTCAAATTCTGATTGGTTGATTGATTGAATAATTGATTGATTGATTGATTGATTGACTGATTGATTGATTGATTGATTGATCATTTTGGACTGTGAACAAAAAAGACCATCTGTTTTGTTATTTGTGTGTGTCTGTGTGTATACAGTACTTCTCAAACGTTTGGACACACCTGAACACATTACAATGATGACAGAACATTATTTAGTAAAGCAAAAACGTGTTAAATATGTTTAATGACTGATGACAGCTTTGCACACTGTTGGCACCAATGGTTTTCCAATAACCTTGAAGGAGTTCCCAGAGGTGTTGAGTACTTTTGGCTGCATTTCCTTCACTCTCCGGTCCAACTCAAAACTCATCTCAAAACATCTCACCTGGATTTAGATCCAGTGATCGTGGAGGCCAAGTTATCTGATGCAGCAATCCATCACTCTCCTTCTTAGAGAAATATCTCTTAATTAACCTAGAGGTGTATTTGGGGTCATTGTCTTTTTGAAAAACAAAAGGGAAAGTTGATGAAATGGCATACAACTGCAAAATGCTGTGGCAGCCATGTTGGTTGTGTGTCTTTAATTCTGACTAAATCACCAAACGTGTCAGCATTGACCAGTGTCTCTTTTCCATGCCGTCCTTTTTTTGCTGCAGTTCGACTATGTAGGCCTGACGCAAAAGGAAATATGTGACGATTCCGAATCGATTTGATTCAATTCAATTCATATCTTAAGAGAGGATCACCTACTACCAGTTAAGATAATAATTGAATTAAATTGAATTGAATTGAATTGAATTAAATTGAATCGAATTGAATCTAAATCCTCACGTATTTCAATTTTGTGTATATAACCTCTGTTTAAACGGAGAAAGAAAACATTTCTTTCTGTATTTATGTCCCCCTTATGTATAATTTCATCTAACATGTCTAGTCACAATATAACCCATGAATGCAGTTAATTGAGACCTGTTCAACTCATTTCAGTTTTATTTGTATAGGGCATTTAACAATATATATTGCCCCAAAGCGACAGATTTACAGAAATAAATAGATTATGAATATAAATTGTGTATTAAACATTGACAAATTTGTCCCCTTAAGTTTATCTCTAATGAGTGAACCAGGGACAATTGTGTCAGGGAAAATCTCCCTTAGATGGTATGAGAAATAAACTTTGAGAGGAACCAGACTCAAAAGGGAACCCATCCTCTTCTGGGTGACACTGAACATCCATTTATTATAGTTCCATCATTGTTGAGGTTATTAATTGCTCATTGATGGAAGCTTGAACCTGTTAATGGCAACTGTAGGTTTAAGTCATTTTACATGTACACTCTTTAAAAAGAAATATTCAGTATGAAAACTAAATGAAAATGCCCTCTTTAATATACTATAAAAAAATATAATTCTGAGACTGCACTTGAATATGAGCTCCAGTAACATGCTCGTAGCTGTGTAGTAAACTCATGACCCCGGGAGTGTACGTTTTCTGTCGTAGCGAGAAGGAAAGTGAGTATAAAGTGCTCAAACGTTCCCTTTCGCTGCTCTATGGAAGTTAAATCTAAAAACCTTAAGGGATTTCTGCTAGCCTCTTTAGAGAACTAGCGTCCCTTTTGTTCAAAGAAAACTGTTCAAAGAAAAGCTTTATATTTCTGCCCGTATCTGTTGTATAAAACCTCAAAGAGAAAACCTCTAGACCAGGGGGTCACCAACCTTTTTGAAACTGAGAGCTACTTTTTGGGTACCGATTATTGTGAAGGGCTACCAGTTTGAAACTTCTAAAACAACTAATTTGCTCAATTTACCTTTAACTATATGTTATTATTAATAATTAATGATATTTATCTATGTGAAGACACTGATCATGTTAATGATTTCTTACAATAATTATCAACAATGATTTAACAAAGAAGGAAACAGATAAATATCAATATGCAAAACTGTATTTCTAATTGTAATTGGTTAAATAGGTTAAGATCGGATTAGACTGTAATTCTCTGCAAGTATTTACATTTTCAAATAATTACTTCTTCAACATTTTCACCAGTCACTAACAATTTTTAACAAATCGTGCACTATGTTGTATCACGTTTGTACAGATTATTGATTACGTAACATACAAAAATCAACTTGGAGACCAGCTTGCTCAAATCTAATAAACAATTTTATATATATTTTTTTAATATTGTCATTTTCAAATTCACACCAATGCAAGTGTGATTTAAAAAAGAATAGTAACAAAACAAAAATTTAATGCCAATCCCTGGTAAATGGCGCTATAGTAAGCTATTTTTAGAACCATGTTGGCGACCCCTGCTTTAGAAGCTTTATCGTAACCTCTATAAAGTCTAGAAATATTTGCTTGCAGTGAGGATGAACTTACAGAGAAAGCAATCTGTTGTTGATTCCAAAATTCACTGGCTGCTAGCTATAGCTAGCTAAATTCTAGCCTGTTTACACACACTGCTGTCCTCTTGCCTAGCAAAGCAAATCTGGAATCTCAAATCTGGCTCTCGGTTTAGAAATATTCTAGAAATATTTGCTTTCAGTGATGAGAAACTTACAGTGAAAGCAATCTGTTGTTGATTCCGAAATTCACTGGCTGCTAGCTATAGCTAGCTACATTCTACCATGCTTACACACACTGCTGTCCCCTTGCCTAGCGAAGCAAATCTGGAACCTTAAATCTGGATCTCGATTTAGAAATATTCTAGAAATATTTGCTTTCAGTGATGAGAAACTTACAGTGAAAGCAATCAGTTGTTGATTCTGAAATTCACTGGCTGCTAGCTATAGCTAGCTAAATTCTACCCTGTTTACACACACACTGCTGTCCTTTTGCCTAGCAAAGCAAATCTGGAACCTCAAATCTGGCTCTCGACTTCACTGCATGCCTTTTTCGTCTCTCATCAATATGCAGCATGATCACAGAGCAAAGAAATTCAGCATATTTAATGATGCCGGCGTTTAAATGAGCGGAGTCATGCCTCCGAAAATAAAATTAACTGCTTGTCTCTGTGGTCAAAAAAAACAAAACATTGAACGAATGTCTTTGATTCAGGTTTATCTACACTGGAAATAAGGATAGGAAAATTATTAATGAAGTCGATGGGTTCAAATCAGAACATCATTCGCTGAGCTATATCTCTCTGGAGTGTGTGTGTGTGTGTGTGTGTGTGTGTGTGTGTGTGTGTGGTTATTTTTCATTATTTATTTATTTTTCGCAGTTCCACCATGCTTAAAATGCAGCGCCTTCCTCTGAACAATTTCAAAGCAACATCTCATCTTCCCTCTGTTCTGTTCCCTTTGTTACTTCTGAGAGACGAATCGTTCACAGCAAATTAAGCGATTTTGGATGCACAGAGGGCAAAAGACTCATCGTTTCTTTTTGGCTTTTGAAAACAATGAACATTTATAATATACAACCTTCACATAGTATCAGTGGGCTTTAATAAGATTCTCTATTTCTCACACTTTCATAGTGGCTCACCCCAAACTTTCATTCACCAGACTGTAGATTAATGAGAGAAATACTTAATGTAAAGTGAGAAATGAGACATTTAACATCTGGGTCAGTTGTCAGTTCCTATGCTTACTGAACATCCTTTTATTTATTCATTTTTTTAAGACGGCTCCCAAAAATGATTTTATGTGCCGTGAAGGGAAATGCGGCAGAGCTGCGGCGCCGTTAACGAGTTTGACATAAAGTTCTTCATAAAAATGCTCAGCGTTTGAAGGTGAGATTATACACTAGCAACTTTGTAGTGTCCTTCTATGCTCACTTACCTCATCAAACAATATGTTGCAGGACACTTTGGGGATTTTAAAATTATATTATACATTTAAATAGGAAATTATCCATAAAGTATAGTACAGTTTAGTTGTTCTGCAGTTCTCTATGGGGAAATAACTATAACATATTACACGTATTACATGTTTCACCTTAACCCCTAGAGATACTTACACTTATCGCAATTATACAACTAAGCAATTTAGCGTTAAGAGCCCTGCTCAAGGGTCCAGCAGTGGCAGCATGGTAAAGGTGGGATTTAAACCCATGACCTTTCAATCAGAAGTCTAACATCAGATCCAATATAGAGTGTACACTCAGTTTATATACTCACAGTTTTTTTGTCATCTCTAGACTGGACTACTGCAACTTACACTGCTGAGGGACATTCAGCCTCTTGTTTTTTCACCTTCCTAGGTTCTCCAACATCACCCCATTGCTAAACTCCTTCCACTGGCCTCCTGTATCTGCCTACATTAGATTTAAAGCACTGATGTTTGCCTACAAAACCTCTTCCAGCAAAAAGGAACACCATCCTATAAGAGTTGAGGTTATTCCAAAAAGCACATGTGAATCCTATGTCCACATATTGGTGTGAAGTGGGTGGAGAAGAGTGATAGCAGGAGTGATTTGTGATAGAAGAGTATCTGCAAGAATGAAAGGGGAAGTTTATAGGACTGTGGTGAGACCTGCGGTGTTGTATGGTTTAGAGACAGTGGCACTGAGTAAAAGACCGGTGGTGAAGCTGGAGGTAACAGAGCTGAAGATGTTGAGGTTTTCGTTGGGAGTGACAATGATGGACAGTATTAGAAATGAGTTTATTAGAGGGACAGAGCATGTAGGACGTTTTGGAGACAAGGTGAGGGAGGCGAGATTGAGATGGTTTGGACATGTGCAGAGGAGGGACATGGGGTATATCAGTAGGAGAATGCTGAGGATGGAGCCACCAGAAAGGCGGAAAAGAGAAAGGCCAAGGAGGAGATATATGGAAATGGTGAGGGTATGAAAATGGATAATCCACTGTAGCGACCCCCTAATTGGAGAAGCCGTACAAAGATTTTTACCCAATCATAATTTTTATGCATATTTTCCAACTCCAATCTGTATACATTTAAATGCTTATTGGAATTATTATTATTGAGTGTCAGAAAAGTTTGTTTATTTTTTTATTCTCATTTTAACAGATAAACTTCTGCACACAAATAGATTCCAAATAATTGTGCACATAGATATTCTCCTAAAAAAGAAAAATCTACACTTTTCCTTTTTTAAAATATTAAGGTTTGAGGTTTATTAACATTTTGGATTGACCGAGGGCACATTAGTTGTTCAGTAAAGAAATTAATCATCAAATCCTTGCCTAATAATTGTGAGCACAGTGTAGGGGTGGAAATCTCTACGCCCCATGGGATTGAATATGATTTTGATAATCAACAGCATGAATATAAAACAATACTTTCTTTCGGCTTCTCCTATTAGGGGTCGCCACAGCGGATCATCCGCATGCTGTATTTGGCACGTTTTTACGCTGGATGCCCTTCCGACACAACCCTCCCCATTAATTCGGGCTTGGGATAGGCACTAAGAGTGGCTGGGGTTGATTCCCTGACCGGGGATCGAACCCGGGCCGCAGCGGTGAGTGCGCCGCATCCTAACCACTAGACCACCAGGGAACTATAAATATAAAACAATTCTCAGTGCATTTTGGTTAAGCTTGATTGTTTACAGAATGTCTTGTGCGGGTTTTTATATATGGTATATACTGCATAACTGTTAAGTAATTTAAGAGAAGGTGCATGAAAGTGCAGATTATATTTAAAATAAAGAGCAAGCAACCAACCCAAAACCTTTAAACAATAATCATAAATATAAAATCTGAGCTGTGAAAACACACAATGACATATTCGCAAGACAAGGACCAAAACTTCATAATGAAACCAGAAGTTAAATGGGTTTGCTAGTTAGTGATAACAAAGAAAGGATGATATGTGATCTGAGTTCGGATTTGAGATGATGAGTTCGGCATAATTCTGAAGCTTTTGCTCAAGTATGCGCTTTGATTTTGCTTATTTTGTATTCATGACAAAAAATGATTCAGGCAGTGCTTCTTTATAAAATCTGTAATATAAAACAAGGGTTTAATAAATACGTTCAGGCCTTCAGGTCTCTATTTTGTGTTTGTTCATGCATTTTGCACTGGTATCCAATGCAACAATCATAATATATAATGACAGTGAGATGACTACAGGCAGTACAGGATGCATTTGTGATCTTCCTGTTATCTTTCATCGCTCAGGTTCAGCGTGTTCTCGCTACAGCCAACCTTTGTGTTTTGCTGAAGTCTGAGGAATCGCTGCCAACTAACGCTGGTGAATCCCTTTTGGATACAAGGGAAGACACGGCTGGGCAAACATCCGTGTGGAAAATGTCCTCTGAAATGCAATCAACCGAGAATGAAATAAAGGACATGCTAAAAATACTTGTAAAATGACAGCTTGTTAATTAGTATGGACTAAATATGGAAGGAGAGAGTAAACATGGCCGCTGAAGCATGAACGAGAGCGTGAGAGTGAAAAATGATCCCAGAGAGTTCGCTAGCAATCAGCCTCAGACGTTTAGAAATCACACAAAAGCATGGACAAGCAGCATTTTTTAAGCAGTGCACGCACGCTACCGGGTATTCACATGCTAATTACGACAGTCTCGTACATTTCTCTCATTCACTGCTGTTTGTCATTGCTGTGTGGTATCAACAACTTCACCAATTCAGTCTGGGTGCATGTTTGACTATACAATCTGTGCAATGTCCTGCTTGAAAACACTGTGGATTTCTTATATCATGGAACAGCTAGCATGAGAAGGAAAATAACTTAGGTTTAAATGTGCAAATCTCATTATCAGGGATGGTGATGGAAGTGAAGTCATATTACTTTTACCTCTTCCTCCCAGCACATGGTGTACAGATTGACTTTGTGCCACCTGCTCATTTATATCACCTTCACTAGTTCAAACATCTGGAAAAATATGGGTATGGGGTAAACAGTCATTGTGGGAAAAGTGGATTCATTTCAGTAAATGCAGCAGTAATTGTAGTTTTGACTGTAACTCATATCACAGGTTTATATTATATTTTATTATAATATAATTTGTCACATTATTGTTTCCATATTGTTTTCTTCTCTCTCTCTCTCACTCTCTCTCTCTCTCTCTCTCTCTCTCTCTCTCTCTCTCTCTCTGTCTCTCTGTCTCTCTCCCTCTCGCTCTCTCTCTCTCTCTCTCTTTCTCCCAGTTCTATCCATTTCTTTTTTTCTATCTATTTATCTCAATTTCTCTCTCACTCTCTCTTAATTTTTCTCTCTTTTTCTCCTTTTTCTCACTTTCTCTCTCTCTCTCTCTCTCTCTCTCTCTCTCTCTTCCTCTCTTTCTCTGTCTCTATCCCTCTCTCCCATCTGTCTCTCTCTCTTTCTCTCTCTCTCTCTCTCTCTCTCTCTCTGTCTCTATCCCTCTCTCCCATCTGTCTCTCTCTCTTTCTCTTCCTCTCTCTTTCTCTCTCTCTCTCTCGCTCTCTCTCTCTGTCTCTATCCCTCTCTCCCATCTCTCTCTCTCTCTTTCTCTCTCTCTCTCTCTTTCTCTCTTTCTCTCTCTCTGCATCGTGCTGCCCCCCATACCTTCCAAAAAAAGGTAAAAAGATTTTTCTGGATAGAGTCTCCAGTATTAGCATTGTATGTTTACAACATAAGAATGAGTATTAGTTACAAGATATTTTGTGATTTTTTTTTATTTTTTATTGATGATTGAATTGAGCATGGCGAGGGAATTTATCTTTATAGCTGCTATAAGCAATAACAGGTTTCTTGAATTGTACATTTAAATATAATTAGTAGAGGATAAAAAAGTATAATCCTTTGTAAATTGCTGTGGTATAAAAGGAATAAAACATTCCAAGATGTGCTATTAATGAATGATGTGCTGTTCAGGATGGAGCATACAAATAAATCGCCTTAAAACTTGTGGCAAAATGTCTTATTGTCCAAAGAGCAACTTTTTGAGCAAGATATATTTGGAGTTAAAACAAGACACACAGATTTACCATACCCATAGTGAAGCATGGTGGTGGCTGCATCATGCTCTAAAGCTGCATTTCTCTTACAATCAGGTAAATGAGGTAAACATTGGTGTGGTTTCTCTCATTTTTGATCGCAATTACACTATGGACAACTTTTGTGTTTGCCATTTTGACATCTGACTATAACATTTTTCCCAATGTCTCAATTGTGTACAAACATAGAATAGAATAGCCTTTATTTGTCACATATACATTACAGCACAGTGAAATTTGTTTTGCTTCGAAACTGGGGTCAGAGCGCAGGGTCGGCCATGATACGGCGCCCCTGGAGCACAGAGGGTTAAGGGCCTTGTTTAAGGGCCCAAGAGTGGCAGCTTGGCGATACCGGGGCTTGAACCCCCGACCTTCCGATCAGTAATCCAGCGGCTTAACCACTGGAGCTACCACATACAGTTCAGAATCAGTGCGTAACATTTTGAGAGTAATATATGATGGAAGGAACTTCTGACTCTAACTTGCCACAACATCCATGTCCTTAATTAACATCATTCTATTAACAGACTAGTGTGCTAAGAGTAACATTAGAGTCTTTTCAGTTGATTAAACATAAGTCTTGTAACAAAAATATTAGCAATAGGAACATTATAACCACAAATAATTCACATTACTTTGGATATTAAAAGCAAATACTTTTGTGAAGATTTAAAGGGAGCACTTTTACTTTTACTGGAGTCAGAGTGTAGCTCTACTTTAACTCAAGTACATAGTTTGTGTACTTTATCACCACTGGTTATAATAACCATCAGGAAATTTTGGAGTGTGCTTGTGGATATTTGTACTCATTCAGATGCAAGGGCATTTCAATTCACCTCAAAAGTGTTCAGTCAGGTTGAGGTCAGAGCTCTATAGCAGGCCATTGAAGATCTTCCACTTCATCCCATGTAAATCAAATATATAGTCAGGTGTACCAGTATTTTTGCCCATATAAAGTAGCTGTTTATATATATATATATATATATAAATATATAGGGCTGTCAAAGCAAATTCCTTTGAACACCACTTCTGAGATTTGATCTTCGGCCTGCCTCATAGTTTGGAAGTCAAGTTAGTCAGCAAAGGAGCAGAAACGTTGTGTGGATTAGAAGAAGAAATTGATGAAGAAAGGGGTCTCTTGAATGGCAAATTTAGCTTCAAAACCCCACCAGATGGTTCTCTTGAAAAGATTGGTTCTGCACTCCACACTGTTATTTGCACAGTCCTCAATTGCCCTCCCCACTGTTATTTGCACAGTTAATTTAGCTTGATAAATAGATTTTTTTTATCACCCTGTTTTGATCTCACTTAGCAGAAGGTAATGTTTTTGTGAACCTTTATTTTCTACCTTGTATTATTATACACCATTTCATAGTGTGAGATTATTTGCTTTAAGTGTGAAGGATAAAGGGAATAGTCTTTGGTTGACCGATGCACTTTACAATAGAAGGGATGTTCAGTTAATTACTAAATGATCTTACGCTCAGGTGAATATGAATATTCGTTTTTTGCCTGAGTTTACAATCTGATGCTTTCAGCATATCTTTGAGTCTGCTGTACATGCTGTATTGTTGTAATAAACATATTTGCATTAAGCAAGCATATTTGTTCACTCCAATGTTAATGATTATTGAAAACTTGAAAATATCCTTGTAAAGTACATTTAGAACAGAAGAAATGAAAGTGTGATTAATCGTGATTAAATATTTTAATCGATTGACAGCCCTAATATAGATAGATAGATAGATAGATAGATAGATAGATAGATAGATAGATAGATAGATAGATAGATAGATAGATACTGTACCTACAATAAAACACCATGAAAGAAGACTAACACATGAATTTCATTAGTTATTGTTAGATTGCAGAATTCAATATCCTGACTAGCCTGATGCTAATGAATAGGACAGTTGGACGTAAATTGGATTTATTCCCCAGTGATGTAGATGGACCTTATATCTAATATCTAATGAGATCATTTCTGTTCAAACTCTAATGATTGTAGGCAGCATTCCTTAATTAGAGAATGTGATCATTCAATAATCATAAATCAGTCTTACATGCAGAATATGAAATATGCTTCCACGCCTCTTTTCCTTTCATTGTGTTTAAGTGTGATTTAGCGTAATTACGACACCATGTCAGTGATTTATTACCTCTCTCAATCTTATAGTACGTTTTAACTAATCGACGCAGGATCCGTGTTTGACACTTGCTTGCTTTCTTCTTTTTTCCTTTATAAATAGTCTGCGCTATACAGTTTAGCGATGAATCACTCTATTCCCATAGTCTTAAATGGGTCCTGTACACCATTTCCTTTCTCTCTACGATATAGATAGAAATGTGGAGCAGGCTTTATTTTTCTCTAGAGAGGAACAGATTGACCTTATCTTCCCTTCTCTAAAAAAAACCCAAAACTAAATGATCCGGGACTGACGTTTTGTCAATGTTTGTAGTTTAATGCTATGCACAGCTGGAAGCATCTGCACAGCCGCAATAATACTGCAAGCATAGTAGGCATATGAGATAACAGCAGGGAAGGTGGCATGTTAAAGGCATTTGTACTATAATGAGATGTTTTCTGTTTGACAAGGTCATCTTCTTCAGCTGTCCTCTGCCCACATCTCAGAGGGGACATTTTTTAAAGGGACAATGTTCAGACTTGCCCTGTGGTCATTTCCATTCTTGGCTACTGGTCAAGGAGTGAAAAAGGTCATTGCTTCACTGTATAATTTAATATCCCAGGCAGCATCACAAGCATATTTTTAGTTCCTATTTAATCTTATATGCTTTCCCTGTGCTCACACACACACACACACACACACACATACACACACACCCGCTTATGGAGTGAGGCACTGAGAGCGCCTCGCCTACTAATGAGTCGGTTTCTTGCCACAGTGCTGCCAATGACTTCATTTAATTTCCTCTGTTACTGATTAACTCTGTCCTCTCCTTCCACCTGACCCGGCCTTCACTGCTATCAAACATTCATGGAGATGCAGCACATACATAAATACCTCTGATACACACACCGACTCACAAGGGTGATGGTGTGAACACAGATCTTTAACAGCAGATACCTCCTGGAGGTATACTACATCCTGACTCTCTCTCACTCACACTCTTTCTCACACACACACTCTAATTTAATCTGTGCTTTGCTCTAGAGATCCTCTGGAGAACAGTTACGTGTAATGATATAATGGTTCCTGGCAGAGTGTGAGAAATGGTGGTTCACCTATGTGGCATTCAATTCATCTGAGTGAAACTGGGAAGCAAAACCACCATATATATATATATATATATATATATACTATTATCTGTTTTTGCAATGGCAAACATCATTTGTGTATTTGTGCCATTTGGATTTGAAACCGTTTGTATAGTTTTTCTCTCTTTCCTACCAATTTGGTTATTGTGAGTTAGTGGAGAGATTTCTCTGAGACATGTGTAAATATGTCAGCATTTCTCTCCAAACTGCTACAGTTAAAGCTAACTGCCTTCTTCCATACACATCAACTTTCCCATAACTGCTGAGTGTCACTCTGACTGACAGAGGAGAGGGGGAATGAAACATTTCTATGACCACTGGTTATGGATATCTAAGCTCAAAAAGATCACCTTTAGAGAACCTAAACCAGACACTGATCAGGCGTAATAAAATGACCACCTGACTAAAATTGTGTTGGTCTTCCTTTGGCTGTCGAAACTGTTCTGACTCTTCGAGCATTAACAGCATTTACTTCTTCAGCAGTTTGAGCTACAGGAGCTCGTCTGTTGGATCGGATCCACCGGTTCACCACTGTTCCTTGCTTGGATAATATATTGCAGCATAATATATCCCATCCACTAACAGGTGCCTTGATGTAAAGATAATTCACTTTACCAGTCATAATGTTGTAATGTCATAATGCAATGCCTGGCCGGTGTATCAATACTACAGCGCTTGTAAATTCTAATTGGTCAAAAGGTGGTTAGTTTTCTATAACACTGGCTCTGACTGGAGTTCTGGATGCAAAGCTAACCATAGGTGTATTTTAATGCAATATATGTTTCTAATCTGTTTAGATTGTTTCTTCATTAACCCTTTTTTCATGAAACTGGATGGATGAAAGCTTCACATAAACCAATTAAAAAGCCTGTGTTTTTTTAAGGAGTCTCCAGTCTCAGACCTTTTCCCAGACAGAGGATTTTAACAGGATATATATTCGTGGTTATATAACCTGGAATAGATTATTTTCTTAAAACACAACTAGAAATAAATAGGATCATGCAGTGTTTATATATATATCTTTCATAGCAGTGAAACGAGTAACTCCACTTCCTGTCAGACCACATTAAGTGACCCCATTGCTGATTATTTCCTTGAAACTGTACCCCAATCAATTATTAATATATATATTTTTTAAGTTTCTTACTATGTATTTTTTTTATATTGTACAAAAGCAATATTTTAAGATTGTAACTGCTAAAGGTCTTGTCATTTTTTTTATGGGTTTCATCGTTCCATCTGTGCTAGATCCTGCACCAGGGCCAAAAAAGGAGGCTTATTGCTGTAATGTATTCCTATTTCCATTGAATAGAAGACAATTCGCTGACTTGGTATTGGCTGTGGAGTTCAATCTTATAGCAAATTCAAATTTTGCCAACTTCAGCGCATTTCCAAAGGCAGCATGAGAGTCTCCTGGGACAACCAGAGAAAAGAGGCGTTATTAACTCCCGTTTGGTCAAGTACACTGAGGTAATGTATTCGGTCCTAATACTATACGTGTGTGATTTGTGTAGATACATACGTTTCCCATGAGGAATGAAGAAAGAATAAAGAAAAAGCTTTCTAAAAGGTCAGATCAGAATGCTGCGATTTTTTTTTTCCTCAGCATATAAAAATAAATGTACCAGGAAAAGAAGTGAGAAGTTTTGATTTGAGATTGAATGCACGGCCAAGGTTGTGTAGCTCGCCTCGTTACTTTCGACAGGTGTTGTTGTAGTCTCGCTCACTCAATAATTTACAGTCATCACTTTTCCTGGCCCTTTGGGAAGCTTCCACACAAGCACGCCTGTAGTCTTGTGCTAGTGGAGGAAATGTTTTGATGCATTGCCTTTTGCTTTTTATTAGGCCGAATCACGTGACCTCTGCACCACAGTGCTATGACTTATTCATGCTTGAAATCCCTTAAAAAAATAAAAAGTAAATTTTTTGTTCCACAACTTTTCCTTGTTCCAGATTATTATATTGCTCCAGTACACCTTATCTAATTTTTTACTTTATTAAAAAATAGTCAACATTATTTGAATGTAGCATCCAGATAAGAACGCTAGCCTGAGATAGCACAAATATGGATGAGGGCGAAATTATTTTGTGTGGAAATACAACCTGCTCTGCAAACATAATGAGGATTAATGGGATTATCGTACTTAAAGCAGAAAATTATAAGGACATTTATTTTTAGGTCTGTAGTTACTCTTGTCTGTGGTTGCATAACATTATGCGATGATTTTATATATATATATATATATATATATATATACATCATACACACACACACACACACACACACACACACACAGCCACACACAATTAAGTCCTGAATTACTGCTCCATTTAAATGCCCAGTATGTACCAAAAAGCCATTTTTCCAAATAAGTATGCTAGCATAGTGCTTAGCCGGCAGTTCCTCAAAAGGGACAGTCCCTTTTTTTGCCCAGGAACCTTCTAAATAGCCTACTTTTTGCTTGAAGCCCTTTTTTACACCTTTACTTAACACATTCGATGAAACAATACTTCTCTTCAGCAAAAAACATGTAGTTTTCAGTGATTAATTAATCAATTCCAATGAAGAGAAGGCTTTCTGGGAACAGCAGACCTAAAATGAGCTAAATCTTATTAGGACATCCTGCCTGACAACTAAATTATTGCTGATTAGAAATATAAATTAGCAATGTTTCTAAAAGAAAAAGGCTTGAACAGGACACATCCGAACAGATTAGTTCAAAAAAGTGGTTGATAAGACATCTATTCCATACCTTTGAAAAAAAAAGGAAAAAAGTGTTTTAGTTAATGTGGCATCAAACATCAAAAAGAGAAGATTAAGTGTG
Source organism: Silurus asotus (assembly GCA_024362625.1). Lineage (NCBI taxonomy): Eukaryota > Metazoa > Chordata > Actinopteri > Siluriformes > Siluridae > Silurus > Silurus asotus. Next base: position 1,897,391 of record MU551630.1, read on the forward strand.
ATTTATGTCTCTCCAGGGAATTTCACACACAGCAGTCTCTAGAGCAGTGGTCCCCAACCCCTGGGCCGTGGACCGGCACAGGTCCATGGGGTCAATTGGTACCAGGTCGCACAGAAATTATTTATTAACTTATTCTGAATGATGTTTCATTTGGGCAAATTACAGGATTCTCTCCGCCAAATCTGTCTATCTGAGTTTACACAGAGTGGTGCGAAAAACAAAAAACACTGAGTGAGAAGTTCTCTTCAGGCAGAAACACCAACCTCTGATTAGATCAAGCTGCAAGAAAGGATGCAGTAATCAGTTTTTTCAACTGTGGTGAGTCATCTCAGCATGCACAGAATGTGGTAGCTCAATGGTTAAGTCCTTGGGTTACTTATTGGAAGGTTTGGGGTTCAGGCTACAATGTTGCCAGCTTGACACTGATGGGCTCTTGAGCAAGGACTTTAACACTCTGTATTTCAAGAGGTGCTATATCATTTCTGACCCTTCCTAACAAAGCTTGGATGTGCGAAGAAAATATTTCACTGTTCTGTAACGTACATGTGACATGCACCCCTTTTACAAAATATTCACTCTTTTATGTCACATATACAGCACAGTGAAATTCTGTCCTTACATACACCTGCTTGTATGAGAGCAGGGGTTGAGCACAAATTCAGTTATGATACAGTGACCTTGTAGCAGAGGGGGTTAAGGGCCTTGCTGAAGGGCCCAAACTGGAAGCTTGGCAGCACTGGAACCTCTGACCTTCGGATTAGTAACTCGGAGGCTTAAGCACTAAGCTACCACTTCCATGAAGAAAAATCACTGCTTTTAATGGGCACAGATTGACCAAAACCCAAAATATCAAGACAAGAAAAAGTTCAAAATTGACCTCAGGTAGTCATATTGTTCTTAGCGCAATTTCAATGCAACTGAGGTCAATTATTTTTAGCTAAATATATCCAGCACATACAGAGTTCAGATCAGGGTTAAAAATACAAACAGGGATTAAACCAGAAAAGCAAACAGGATAACCAGGGCTTATACAAGTAACAAAGGTCAAATGGCAAGCGAAAAATCAACAAAAGAGCAAACACGGTAAGTGAAGCCTAGATAAAGATTAGATAAGTACACCAACTGAGCTGTGTACTTCACAGGAAATGTGCGTGTAAAAGTGCTGCTAATGATTAGCGAGTGTGAATATTTTAGAAGTCAGGTGACTGTGACCAAACAAAGGTGAGTTTGTCTAGGGGTAGTCTGTAGCGGCCATTTTTGTAGAGCACAGGCCTATTTTCTCTAAATGTTGTTCTAAAGACTACACATGTCATTGTTAGCTTTAGATGCTTATTAATCTACACTGTAAATACCAAAAAATGAAATAATTCAGTTCAAAAAATTTGACACTTTTAAACATATTTATAAATAAAACATTTCTTGCACCCATGTGGAGCTGAAACGATTGTTTCTGGATAAAAGCTTGGGTCTGTCAAAAGTGAATTTAAGGCTAATGACACAGTTGAAGATTGTTGAAGATCTCACCACAGCTGAAACCAGTGAGTAGTTACTGTGTCCATCCTGGCAGCTCGATGTCCAATCAGACTTGTCTTATCAACTAAGTGTTTCTGCAAACGGACCTGTCTCTCGCTCAGCGTTTTTTTGTTTTTCACACCATTTCATGTAACTCTAGAGATTGTTATGTGTGGTAAATACACAATCTAAATCTTGTGTATTCTGAAATACACAATGCAGCTCTTCTTAACCAAATTGACAGAAATCACTTTTCTTCATTGTCTTTACATTTAATGCCAACATTAACTGAAGCACTTGATGCATATACGCATGTTTCTTTAATTTTTTTCCATTTCATTGCAAACGAATGTCTCTATTATATCAATCCGCAGAAGGGTGACAATAGGGAGCCAATTAAACACGCTGAGAGAAAAGTTAACTATTAAATAATGAAGCTGATGTTCACAGTCTAAATTATCGACCTTACTGCACAATTACTTTCCTTTCCGGGGAAAAAAACTGCATTCACTGAATGGATTTACCTTGAACACCTCCAGCAGTGTAGGCTACATGTGTGAATGAAAGACCTTGAGGTGTGGGTCTGAATCACACATTGTGGGTTGCAATGGTCCTTCAGATTCCAGTTTACACTGTAATCTGTGTGTCAAATGTCATCAATTAGGACACTTTACTGCTGTAAAGACTGTTTAAACAAGAGCTAATAGGATGAGTTGTGAAAAGAGATAGCAGATGGCCGCCTTTTTTTCTTTTGCGACGTTTAAAGAGCGAAGGATATCCTCCTCCTTTTTAAACCTATAAAGAGCTTGACTTAATGCCCCTTAGATTTGCACAGAATTAGTCTGCTGAGGTTGAGGCACCACCGCACACCCCCTCCCTTCGGGACACGTGCACAAGCGCATGACCCCCTATACACACCGTCTGCAAGGCAGCATCTGCTGCCATGGAGAAAGCTGGAGCATTAGTCACAAAACAATGTCTCTCGTTCCAGATTATTAAGCAGGGGGTATCCGAGTCCTTCCCCAGTGCCTATTCAAACCGCAGTATAAAAGTCCAAGACTCCCCCACACACACTCACACAGACTGACCCTCCAACCCCCAAACCAACTGCTTCCCACTAACAATCATGGGACAGCAAAATATTCTTATTTAAATGTCCACTAAACACAACAAACTTTCACACAAACTCCTGTACAGACATCAAACGTCGTCAATAGTAAAAATCCGTGAACTCTTTTTCCAGAATGGGGTGACATGTGGAGTAAGAGCTCCACAACCATCCACACCTCCACAAAGAAAACAGCAGCTCAAAACAAATGGCAGCACAAAGACAGGCAGTTTTATGGCGACTGACGTATGCCTTGTATTGTCTCCGCCGGTTCGGGAGAGCTTTTTGATCACAAAAGAGCGCCTGTCTCCCGTATGACAATTTGGGATTATGGGTAACTCTAATTAACATTTTGATCAGCAGGAGGGATTTCGCATGGTAATGTGTAACCTAGATATAACGTTTTCACATATATTCTGAAGTATAAGTCTGTTTCATTTGAGCTATTTTTTTAAGCTATTTCGTTCCTCTACTTTTAACAGAGTACGTAGGGTTGAGGGTTAAGGGTAGTACTTGTAGTGCAAGGATTTAAACTCAAGACCTGCCAATCAGTAATGCAATAGTTTAACCACAGTCTTTGTGTATGTAATACACAAACAAAATGATAACTGCACACTGAAGTGCTCTTCGGTCCAACAGATTACCTCCCCTTCAAAGAGCATTCCAAATAGGAACACTCTAGGAAGATATGGCCATCCAAACTATCTAGAAATCCTTCAGGAACCTTCTTTTTTCCCTTCTAAGAATATAGGACTGCATACATGTTTAGTGCAGGCAGTAAGTGCAAAAACAAGGAGATATGCATTTAAATAATCTCTAACAAAATCAGTAAGGATCTCTATAAACGTGGGTATGTTTTTGCTTTCCATTGACACAAAGTCTGGGCAACCACCCTGAATCACATCAGGTCATTAAAGCTATAACATAAAGCTCAGATGCTTCATTCAGACAGTGTTAATTGAGCCTTAGGGAACCCAAGCTTGGTTTGTTCCATTTAACATACAATGATAGCTATTTCTGAGCAAAGTACAACCCTATCGTACATCATTGGGATAAATTGGAATTGGATCCCAGGCTTCCTCACCCTACATGAGAACCAGATTTTACAAACATCCTTGTGGATGAAACATCTTCTCAGTAGAATGGAGGTTGTTAAAATAGCAAACGGGGACTAAATGTGGAAAGGGATGTTCAGAAAGCACAAAGTTACTGACAAGAATGTTTTTTACTAGTCACATATACACCGACACCTTCAGGACCACCTGCCTAATATTATGTTGGTCCCCTTTTACTGCCAAAACAGTCCTGACCTGTCAAGCATTAACAGCATTAACTTCTTCAGCATTTTTAGCATTTTTTAGCCCACAAGACCTGCAGTTTTGGAGATGCTCTGACCCAGTCGTCTAGATGTCACAATTTGGTCCTTGTCAAACTCACTTAAATCCTTGCACTTCCCATTTTTACATCACATCTATTTTGAGCACAAAATGTTCACTTGCTGCCAAATAAATCCAAGCCACTAACATCCGCCACTATGAAGAGCTATTCAATGTTATTCACTTTACCAGTCATAATGTTATAACCTCATAATGTTACATATATGCAGCACAGTGAAAATCTTTCTTCGCATATCCCAGCTAGTTGGAAAGCTGAAATTAAAGCATCATAATACAGCACCCCAGAGCAGAGTGGGTTAAGGGTCTTGCTCAAGGAACAACAGTGGCAGCTTGGTAAATCTGGGGCTAACAACATTCCAGACAGCAACCCAAAGACTTAACGTTGAGCCATCGCTTCCCCATTTCCAATTTATTTACAATACTTGATATAGATTGTTTTAGGTTCCCTGCAACATTTAAATGAAATAAATTACATTTATGGCATTCGGCAGATGCCCTTATCCAGAGCGACTAAGTAACTAAGTAGCAAGTTAAGAGCCTTGCTCAGGGGGGCTAGGAGTGGCAGCTTAGAGTCACGTTTGGATCCCAAGTGCAATGCCTAAACCACTAAGGTGTCGAGACTAATACGATTTTGTTTACAAACGCATGTGTTTCTCTTGGTGAATGAAAACGTAGCTTTTTGAAAACGCTCTCCAAAGAGAATACAAGCTGGAAAATAAATAAACCTTAGGTGGAAATGACGCAGATTGAAGCACCTTCCCTACTGCTTAAGCGTTTGCAGGCATTTTAGTGTGGATGAGCAACTTTTGGGAAACGACTAAAAAACTAAAGTGTAGACGTTTTTAGACTAAAACTCCATTTTCAAATGTATCCAGATTAGTGTGGATTTAGCCTGGTTCCCTTAGCCTAAGCCACCAACAAAATCTTGGTATAAATTTAGTTTGAGTAATTTGTGCAGTACACAGTTTTTAGCTATATTATTCCATTTTGACTAGCTATAACCCTAGCTATTGGCTAGTGTTAGCTTGTTTAATGTTGATTAAAAATAACTTTGCAGTAAGACAGCTTTCATTGAAATAACTTCAGTTTTATATATCGTGCCTAGTTTTTAATAGAGCGCAAAGTGGCAGCATAAACCTGAGGTAAAATGTACAAAAGGTGACCACCGTGAGCAACAGGATTATCTCCACTCTCTACTTAAATACCACGAAAAAGTGCCAAAGTGGACATTTAAGATGCACAAACCTTTTTATTTAGTCTCTTTTATGTATCGTTGCTTTTGTTAGCTTTACAGCACTTTTCCTTGAAAAAAAACCTGCAGCGTCTTTTTTTGTAATGAGAAAAATATGGAGAAAGCGAGTCACCCGTCTCCATGGAGACCTGCAATATCGCCAGCAACATCCGCTCTCAGCGCTGCACATTCTACCTCCGTATACGCTTTCCTTGCAATGCTATCATACAGTATATTACACACACACACACAATCCTGTCACCAGCTAATGCAGGATCGGGGTCTACTGAGAGTTTTGAGTCATACACGACACCAGTTTTTAGTTTTTTTATAATGGACTCTGAGTCATGCAGTTGTATTATATTGTTGTTCAGGATGTGTTTCTGGTGTTAGATTCAAAGATTTCTGCATAAAGAGGGGAAAAAATGATGACAATATGCCGGTTTCATTAAAAACTACTTTCGGCCTATTCATTCAGTTTTCACCCTTCAGCGGCAGATATATTAAAAATCATGCAGGCTCGGATTAGCAGTGCCTGAACCCTAGGATGGTTGTGTGTGCATTGTGAATATGCATCACACCCACACACATACACGCAAACGCACACACCCACACACACACCTCCCCCCACCCACCCCCGGCACAAGCCTTTGTCTGCCTTGGGGGAAGGAGGAGGGTTTCCTCTAGCAGCAGCAGGCCAAAGGGTTTTGCCGTAATATGACCTTCACAGGGTAAATGATTCTTTCCTAAACCGCAGGGATCCTTTACCTTTACATTGGAGCCACTAAATTACTGACCACCCCATTAAAACTCTCCTCTTGTAACGCGTGGGAAAGATGAATCACGAATCCCTTCCGTTCCATGAGCCTCACAAGGGGATGATGCTAATAAAATAAAAGCAGGCATTAGGCAATTAATATATGCATGAGTACCTTCATATTGGCTTCTGATTTAAAATGCAAAAGAACAAGAACAATAAAGAGAGGATCTTGCTGTCTTACAACCACTGTGATTATATAAAATGCCCAGAAACCCAACTTCCAAATTCCCAAATCTCCACATTCTTTCATACAATGTAAATCTCTTAATACAGTATATGTCTTAATACAGAAAATAAACCCTTTAAAAACTACCCGTTATATTTATACTTGTGTTTCCTGCTTTATAATGGGAACTCCGGTTGAAATATAACAGGGTTACAATACTTTCATGATGGGAACACACTGTAAAAGGGAAGCAAGTCCTACTTTTAAGGCATCACACAGACAGTCTTCAAAATCCTTGTGTGGATTCTTGAGGGGTGAAAGAAAACCAGAGAACGAGGAAACCTAGAACAGACAGTAACCTGAGCTCAGGATCACACCAGGGATGCTGGACCTGTAATGCAGTTAATATATTAGCGAGTTATGACGTTAATACATTATGAAGGGTAAAGAGAATAACACTGATTATCTCTTCATCATGGCACCTGTGAGGAATTTATTAGGCGGCAAGTGAACATTTTTTGTTCTCAAAGATTGAAACCCCGTTGAACCTGAATCTGAAAATCGCTGTGCACCGATACTCCCCATCCCATGGCTACCCATGGAGCTTAAGATGTTTTGCAAAGAATGGGATTGTCATTATGGGGTGTTGTTTGTAAAATTTTGTGTGGTGTGAATATCTTCCAGATGCACTATATATACAGGTGGTCCTTCACTTACGATGGAGATACGTGTTATGACTGTGATAGTCTTTCCTGCACCATGCTGATTTATCATTTTCGTTTTTTACCAGTGGTTCTTAACCTGGGTTCGATCGAACCCCAGGGGTCGGTGAGTCAGTCTCAGGGGTTCGGCGGAGGTCAAGACACACACCGACTCATATGATTCGTGATGACATGCACCGCTTAAGAAAGGTTCGGTGGATGGAAACTGGTGGGGGTCAGTACCTCCAACAAGGTTGAGAACCACTGCTCTAAAATGATGGCTTTCCTCTTCTTTTTTTCACTAAAGCAGGAGACATACTTGGATGCTTGGAAGACATGACAATTATCACTAAAATTGCTGTTTGGAAATTGCACAACTAAAAATAATATATCGCTATTGTCATCGTGAGAACCATTGTCGAACAATCCTAACACACTACTCACTTTTGTTGCTAGCTATTTTGAAAAGGACTGTTTGTTGAGATCCTCCTGAAGTTTGCAGACGACACCGCAGTGAAAGGATACCTTACAGGCAGGGAACGAAGCAGCCCATAGGACGGAGATGGCCAGTCTGGTGACATGGTGTGAGGATAGCAACCTCTCCCTCAACACGTAAAAGACAAAGGAGATAATAGTGAACATGAGGAAGGAGAAATGACCTCATCGACCGCTGTTCATCCGGGAATATTTAGGCGTCTACATAAGTGATGACCTCACTTGGACCCTTACAACAAAGTTGAACTATTGAGAGCATCCTGACCAACTGCAACACTGTGTGGTACGGCAGCACTACTGTTATGGAGAGAGTGTTGGTGAGAAGACTGCTGAGAAGATCACAAGGAATCACAGAGCATTTCCTATCGTAGAGTCCGCAGGAGAACTGCCTTCATCCTCAAGCACCCCACCCACCTTGAGCACAGAGGATTCACACCTCTATCACTTCAGGCCGGAGGTACAGAAGTGTGAAATGGACTTTTAGGGTAAAGAACTCTTACTTTCCTACTGCCATCAGACTCCTAAACAGCTGACAGCAGCTTACAATCATGGCCTATTGTTTAGACTTGATTATTGATACTGATTACGAACACTCATTGCAGCACTTGCACAATCATCGTAGCCTTGCATACTCTTTGTGAAATTTCACACACATATTGGACTTTTCACACACATTGCACACTGTAGTGTACACAGTTCACGTTGCACAATATTTTGCATAGTATATTGCACACTGTGCATTTTATTGCACAAATGTATCTGGTTTTGTTCTCTACTCTGCATACATATGTAGTTTTTTTTTTTTAAACATCTATTTTTCGTTGTTGTCTATTTTCTTCATACGGCTTCTCCCATCAAACCAACTACCTGCATGTCTTCCCTCACCACATCCATAAACCTCCTCCTTGGCCTTCCTCTTTTCCTCCTTCCTGGTGGCTCCATCCTCAGCATTCTCCTAATGATATATCCCATGTCCCTCCTCTGCACATGTCCAAACCATCTCAATCTCCCTCACCTTGTTTCCAAATCGTCCTACATGTGCTGTCCCTCTAATAAATTTGTTTCTAATTCTGTCCATCGTCATCACTCCCAACAAAAACCTCAACATCTTCAGCTCTGCTACCTCCAGCTCCGCCTCCTGTCTTTTACTCAATGCCACTGTCTCTAAACCATACAACATCTCAGGGTTTACCACAGTCCTATTAACTTTCCCTTTCACTCTCGCAGAAGTAATTTAAGAATTAAAGTGAGTGATGTGTATTTATCCCTGATGAGCAGCCTGGGGGCGACTGTGGCAAGGAAAAACTCCCTTAGATGGTATGAGGAAGAAACCTCAAAGGGGGAAGCCATCCTCATTTGGGTGATATCAGGGGGGTGATTATAAATCTTACAGTACAAAACACTGAAGAGTGAGAACTAACATGAGTGTTTGATTATGAGTAATGTCCTTTTTACAGTCTTATACAGTCAGTGAAAGAAAGAAAACTGCTCATTCCTGCATGAATGACAGAAACGCTAGTGAAGGACTCGACCTTTGAGGGTCTTATTGCATGCGTCATCCCACCATGTCATCTGCATGGAAGAGAGGAGCTCTTCGCTCTGGAATAATAACTAAGCACTACTGCCACTGAATGCATGTCCTACGGATTTATTATTTATTAAGAAATCATAGCAATTAAAGAGACATGGTTTCAAGCATTGTCGCAAATACATTTCCTTTTTTTTTTAACCAGATCTGTAAAATACTGATTGGTCCACTGAAAAAAAACAAACAAAAACAAACAAATAAACGAAGAGCATTATAATATTACAATAATTATTTATTTAATAAAACAAAGGCAAAAAAAAAAATTACAATCAATCCACATACACACACACACACACACACACACACACAAACACACACACACACACACATATTCAACATCATGCTATAAATCAAATCTTAACGTTGGCACATATAATAGTGGTGTAGTTTTTAAAACATTATGTAGAATTAATTATATGGATCCAAACACATATATATATATATATATTGGACATGGGTTGAAGTGGAACATCTCCTGCTATAGAGCGATCTCCTGCTATAGAGTGATACAGAGCCATCTTCACGATAAATGTGAATGTCAAGTTTATTTCTATTGCGCTTTTCACAACAGACATTGTCTCAAAGCAGCTTTACAGAAATCAACAGTGAAGGTGAACGATGTGCATTTATCCCTGATGAGCAGCCGTGGCGAATGTGGCAAGGAAAAACTCCCTTAGATGTTATGAGGAAGAAACCTTGAGAGGAACCAGACTCAAAACGGGATCCCATCCTCATTTGGGTGACATCAAGAGTGTGATCATAAATCTTTCAACAATACAGAACACTGCAGATTGAGAACTAACATGAGTATTGTTTCCATGCTGAAAGCTTTTACATGAGAGATAAGGGCCTTGCACAAGGGCCCAGCAGTGGGATTTGAACATGTTACCTTTGGATCTTCTCCTAAATCCCATGGTCCCAACCTCTCATGGTCTCATGTCAGCAGCCTTATTTCTACAGCTACTCTACAAATCCATATTATGAAAAGAAACAGTTCTTTACTGATAAAAGACACTATTATTACTTCATGAAATAAAGATCAGTCAATCTTAAGAACTTACAATGTATCCCCAAATGCAGTCGCCTAAACCATCTAACACTATGATAAAACAGGCTCTCATGAGGACCGACCTGGAAAAGGAAGACCAAATTCAGGGCTACCTCTGCTGCAGAGGAAAATGTTATGAAAATAAGCAGCCCCCAGTAAAACGCTGATTTACAGAAAAGCAAAAGGTTTCTACTTTGAAAAATATAAAACAGGATTTGGGGACGGTGAACACGGTTCTCTGTTTACTACATCGTTCCATTTGTGTGCTTTTATGATTTATGTCTTCAGTATTAACGTACAATGTTGACAAAAAATAAACACTGAAGGAAAAGGTGTGTTCAAACTTTCGACTAGTATTGAATTTTCCTAAAAAAAAAACAAACTAATTGTCTTGTGTCATTAAGAGCGAATAATAATATAATAATTAATCATAATATATAAGTAATAGTCTTTTTTTTTTGTTTAAAAAAAATAAAATAAATAAGTTTTAAGTGTCCATTAACGAATCTCAGCAATCCAGCTGATGCACTGATGCGATGGAAAGCTGACCCCTCCTCCCAGCCTTCCCATTTCACACCCTAGACTTCTTGATTATTCAATCCGTCTACGTCCAAGTGGTGGACAGTAACGAAAGTAAAATGTAATTCATATGTAGTTTTTTCACGTATCTGTACTTTACCTGAGCATTTCGTTCGGGGAGACGTTTACTTCAACCTCACTAGATTTTAAAAAATATATTTCTTTGTACTCAACTACATTTCGCAAAATCAATCGAATCCAAATTTAAATTATGGATGACAAAAAAAAAGGTCTAAACCCAGAAAAAATGAGTAAAGAAGTAACTCTATCACTCATCTCGTTATGAGGATAGTAAAAGCTAATGCATTTAATGAAACTAATAACTGTATATCACTGGGGTTACACTGTGTTGCTTGCTGTGCTTTTACACATAAAGCAACAATATTTCTCCTTAGCTGCGTAACATTATCATTTATAGTATGTAGTTTATCAGAATTCCAGTCACAGTTAGCAGTTCCAGCCTCACTAGTCTACTTAGATTGTAGTTAAACAGCACTTATTGATTTGGTTCCCTTTAATTGAGGTGATGTCATAAAGGTTTTCTGTGATTGTACTGAAAAGTTCCTGAACTGAGTTTAGTATGGAGAATCTCCAGTGCAGCTTAAAAGACTCATTAAAAAAAGACATATATTATAATGATATAGATGTTGTATGTATCCTATGGATACAATTAGCCAAGGAGTTTTATGGTTCTTAATTCTGAGAGTTTGATCAATTGTGCATAATGTATTTAATTGTGCAATAAATTTATGGTGATATTTATACATAAAATGAACCTCTCAGAAATATATCTAAATTCGTGGACTGCTCTGAAAATATTTCTTACTCATCCAGTGACGGTAGCTGAAGATACATTTTTCACGAGTATAATAACCCTAATAAAACTCAGTCCATCCAATTGACCAAACAAAATTATTTTTTTTTAATGGCAAAAACGAATCAGCTGACAAAATAATGTTTCTCGGAGTAACTCAGGTGTCACTCACTCAAATGCTTCCAGAGGTACGTGGATGTCATTAAGCTGTTGTCGGCATTTCTCAACATCTTGCAGTCCTGTGATCATCAGATTTCTGCAGAAAAAGCAATAAAACATCAGTGTCATTAAAATGGGATCAAACACAGACAAACACGACCCGAGACAGTGCAGTTCCCAAACCAGGCAGTGATGCAGCTCTCCTGAAATCCACAACCATCTCTTTGGTTTTCTCAACGTTCAGAGACAGGTTGTTGGCTCCACACCAGGCTGTTAAATGGTGCACCTCCTCTCTGTATGCTGACTCGTCGTTCTTGCTGATGAGACCCACCACGGTCGTGTCATCGGCAACCTTGACGATATGGTTCGAGCTGTGCATTGCTACACAGTCGTGAGTCAGCAGAGTGAACAGCAGTGGGCTAAGCACACAGCCCTGAGGGGCCCCAGTGCTCAGTGTGGTGGTGCTGGAGATGCTGTTCCCAATCCGGACTAAATGAGGTCTGGAAGTGGTCGTGGGTTTTCTTTGCCTGTGCGCGCTTCGTCTCTCTGATGGCATGGGACAGATTGCTGTTTATAAGGCCGTCTTGTCCCCTGCTCTGAAGGCAGAGTCTCATTGTTTCAACAGCACACACACTTTTGCAGTCATCCACGGCTTCTGGTTGGAGCGTGTAGTGATGGTCTTGGAAATGGTCACATCATCAACGCACTTGCTGATGTAGCAGGTCACTGATGATGTTTACTCCTCCAAGTTCCAGGGACCAATACATTATTACAGCTGTTCCCAAGGACCAATCACTGATCACCACTGTTTCCAAGGACCAATCACTGATCATTGCTGTTCCTAAACACCATTCACTTAACACCACTGTTCCCAGGGGGCCAATCCATTATTACAGCTGTGCCCAAGGACCAATCACTAATCACCACTGTTCCCTGGAACCAATCACTGATCACCACTGTACCCTGGAACCAATCACTGATCACCACTGTTCCCTGGAACCAATCACTGACCACCACTGTTCCCAGGGACCAATCACTGACCACCACTGTTCCCAGGGACCAATCACTGATCACTGCAGTTACTAAAGACCAATCACTGATCACCACTGTTTCCAAAGAACCAATCACTGATCATTGCTGTTCCTAAACACCAATCACTTAACACCACTGTTCCCAGGGGGCCAATCCATTATTACAGCTGTGCCCAAGGACCAATCACTAATCACTGCTATTCCCAGGGACCAATCACTTATCACCACTGTTCCCTGGAAACAATCACTGACCACCACTGTTCCCAGGGACCAATCACTGACCACCACTGTTCCCAGGGACCAATCACTGACAACCACTGTTCCCAGGGACCAATCACTGACCACCACTGTTCCCAGGGACCAATCACTGACCACCACTGTTCCCAGGGACCAATCACTGATCACTGCAGTTACTTAAGACCAATCATTGATCACTGCTGTGCCCACAATTTGGTTGTTGCACTATACAGCAGCTTATAGCTAATATTTAAGCAATTATCAGCTACTTTCTATTTAAATATGTTGTCATTACTGACACAATGTTACATAATCAGTACTATTCTCTATTTTAGAGGATAATCATTGCCATTAGCTAGTAATCTTACACAATGTAGCAATACTGCTTCTGTATGGTGAATACACTGCAGTAAGAAGCGTGTAGATGGTTTTAGTGTATACTATAACGTTAATGTCTTATATCAGGAGAACATATAAACACATATATATTTATATACACACAGCTTACAGTTTCTGATTAAGTCCTGTCTGGCTGCTCGGTTGAAAGTCGCTGACGATGATTCCCAGCTGTCGTATATTTTCGATAAACTTCTCAAGATGCTCTTCGAGATTGTCAAACTTCTCGGCCATGCTGAGAATAAGCACAACCACACATTAAGGAGAAATTACAAAAAAAATAAAGCACACAGCGTTCACCGTAAATAGAAGCGTAGTAGTTAAAAAGAAACGGCCTGTGAGCTTCTTCCACTTTCCGGCAGTGCGCGAGCCAATCTGGAAGCGGAAATCTGAGTTGTCCTGGTAACGTCAACGGAGTTCACGTAAAGCGTCTTGAATTGCCGCAAAGTGTCGTCAAGTTTGAAAAACGAGCGAACAATAAGCGGGTATATCAAAACAAAAATACTTTTTAAAATAGAAATTAGTTTGCAAAAGGAAAAAAAAACTTTTTGGTTAGTCGTTTATTATTGGTAATATTAATAATAATAATAATAAAAACGATTTTTTTTATTTTAATCCGCCGCCTTTTTATATAAAGCTGTATACATATAAAACTTTTAAACATTATACATAACTAACACGAACCAAACGATCTAAATAAAAAAATAAACCCTCAAGGAATTTAAATGATCCAACTAACTTGGAAAAAAAATCCCAGTATAATAAAATAGAAGAAAAGACGACGGTCGTAACCAAAAACAAGCCTACTCCCTACGCATGCGCACTATGTAGTACACAACGTGAAAGGAACAAAGTGCACAAGAGTCGGATTTCGAGGTGGATTGGGATACAGCCGGGCCAGCTGATGCATTGGAAAGCTCGACCCTCCTCCTCCCAGTCTTCACATTTCGCACACTAGACTTGATTATTCATTCCGCCCAGGTACAAGCGAGCAGTCGGGCAGTGCTGGTGCGTTTACGAGTGTGTGTGTGTGTGTGCGTGTGTGTATGTTTGTGTGTGTGTATGTGTGTGTGGGAGAGAGAGAGAGAGAGAGGGAGAGAGAGAGGGAGAGAGAGAGGTTGTAGGACCGGTTTACTGCAAGCGACATTACAGATCTGCGTTCAAGTCTGATCACAGCAGATCAGATCTGGATTAACCCAGGAGGTGATCGGATCTATTTCAGACCTGAGATAATACTAATACTACTAATCTTAATAAGGAGAAGAAAAAAGAAGAACAAGGTAAGTAATGTATCTTTGATCAATGCTCATGGTTAGACAATGAGAAGGTCTGCATGCTCCTGCAGCCGTAATGACCTGACGCACTGATCTTCTAAAAAAAACCCAAAAACAAATCAAGAACATCTACCATAACTATATTGACCGATCTTGTGTTGTGATTGCATTGCAGTCCTGTGAGATGATGCACTGAAAACAGGGGGCTGCTCTCAGGCGCCCAGCGGTCATCATTCTCATCCTCAACCTCATCCTCATCACCATTCTCCTCCTCCTACCATCGCCTGCAGTGGTGAGCACAGATCCTGGTGCATTGTGGTCACAATCACGTAACCACCAGGAGAGCTGCGGAATCCCCTCTTTTCCTTTTTTTTTTTTTTTTTTTTTTTTTCCCCCCTATCTCTTCCCCCCCCCCCCACACACTTGAGAAAACAAGGACACCGCGATGGCGACTCTTCTGCGAAAGATCGGTCTGATCCGCTTGCACGATCGGGATACAGAAGATCCCAAGCACCACGCGAAAGGGACTAAGCAAGGGAATCAGAAAAACAGCACCAAGCACTGTCACGCGAACGAGACGAACATCTTGAGCACCCCTGAAATCAAGGCCAAGCGCTCGGACGTCAAAGACAAGGCTCCTGCCAAGGACAAGCCGAGCAAAGGGGAGACCAAGGAGACCAAGGAGAGCAAAGAGAAGCAGCAGCAGCAGCAAACGGGAAGCGCGAAGTCGAGCGCGAGCTCCGTGCCGCCGCCGCCCCCTCCGCTCGCCCCCAACCGGCAGCACTGCGCGCAGGTGAGGACGCGGCGCCTCATGAAGGAGCTGCAGGAGATCCGGCGCCTTGGAGACGACTTCATCACGGTGGAGCTCGCCGACGACAACCTGTACGACTGGAACGTGAAGTTGCACCAGGTGGACAAGGACTCGGTGCTGTGGCAGGACATGAAGGAGACCAACACTGAGTACATCCTCCTGAACATCTCGTTCCCCGACAACTTTCCGTTCTCGCCGCCGTTCGTGCGCGTGCTCACGCCGCGGCTGGAGAACGGCTACGTGCTGGACGGCGGGGCGATCTGCATGGAGCTGCTGACGCCGCGCGGGTGGTCCAGCGCCTACACCGTGGAGGCCGTGATGAGGCAGTTCGCCGCCAGCCTCGTCAAAGGACAGGTGAGGAGCAATGACCTGCAAGAGCTTCCACTTCTGCATGCTCCAAAAAACAATTCACAAACTGATGTGCATTTTTTTTAAATATCTGATGCGACTTTATATGATGCATATGGAAGGCTTTTTTTTTAAACCCTTAATGCAGAGGTATGATTTACATATACAAAACATGGCCTGTCTAAAAATAATAAATAGTTCATTTCCCCCCTGTTTTTAATGTACAAAATGCAGAATATTGTCATTTCTATCACCAAAAGGAACAGGGATCATGACTAGTCCTGTACTAGACATGAAATGTGCAGATGGATGTTTATATTTACTTTAGTATTCGCTAAATATCACATTAATATACACTTAATTACCAAGTAATAGCAAAAGAGGTGAAATAATATTGTGTATTTTTGACATTCAGTAGAAATCAGTGATTGGTCAGTGTGAAGAAATTGATCATCGATTGGTCAATGGAAGCAATGATGATCTGTTACTGGTTGTTGGAAACATTTGAAATGAGTGATTTAATGTTTCTGAACAATATTAAACAGTGATTAGTCATTAGGAATGATGGTGATCAGGTATTGGTTGTTGAGAGCAATAGTAATGAGCGATTGGTCATTTGGGGCAATGATGATCAGTGGATTGGTTGTTGGGAACAATAATGATCAGTGATTGGTGGTTGGGAACAATGGTGATCAGTGATTGGTGGTTGGGAACAATGGTGATCAGTGATTGGTGGTTGAGAACAATGATGATCAGTGATTGGTGGTTGGGAACAATGGTGATCAGTGATTGGTGGTTGGGAACAATGATGATCAGTGATTGGTGGTTGGGAACAATGATCATCAGTGATTGGTGGTTGAGAATAAAAGTAATCATTGATTGGTTGTTGGGAACAATATTAACCAATGATTGGCCGTTGGGGGCAATGATAATTAATGATTGGTTGTTAAAAGCAATAGCAATTGGTGATTGGTCATCGGGAGCAATGGTGATCCGTAACTGGTTGTTGGGAACATTTGGAATGAGTGATTGGATGTTTCTGAACAATAGTAATCAGTGATTAGTCATCAGGAATGATGGTGATTAGTAATTGGTTGTTGAGAGCAATAGTAATCAGCAATTGGTCAATTGGGGCAATGATGATCAGTGGTTGGTTGTTGGGAACAATATTAACCAATGATTGGCCATTGGGGCAATGATAATCAACGATTAGTTGTTAAAAGCAATAGCAATTAGTGATTGGTAATTGGGAGCAATGGTGATCAGTGATTTGTTGTTAGGAACAATATTAACCAGTGATTGGCCATTTGGAGAAATGGTGATCACCGATTGGTTGTTGAGAGCGATAGTAATTAGCGATTGGCTGTTGGAAGCATTAAAGATCTAGTGGATATTTTTTGGGAACGGTATTAATCAGTGATTGGCCATTGCTAGCAATGGAGATCAGTGATTGGTTGTTGGAAACAATAGTAATCAGTGTTGTTTTTGAAAAACAATGGTAATCATTGCTCAGTCGTTTAAAACAAAAGTGATCAGCGATTGGTGGGAAAATGGTGAGATTTCTAGTGCAGGACAATCTCTAACGTCTACTCAAAAAGTCACGTGGCTTTTATTTTCTACATTTTCCGGATAGAGGGATAAAAAAAAAAAAGCCATCAGCATCGCTAAAAAAACGACGTTGCAGGTTTGTAGATCGTACTGTTTTTGTTCGCATCCCACTGTCACGTGATGTGTTTCTTTGGATTCTTGCGAGTAAAGACAGAATTATATTGTTTATCCCAGCTGTCTTTGAGAGGAGGAAGGACAGAGTGTGCTTCGGCGTTAGCAGGCTCGTGTCTACACTGCATTGTGTTTA
Organism: Silurus asotus; assembly: GCA_024362625.1. NCBI lineage: Eukaryota > Metazoa > Chordata > Actinopteri > Siluriformes > Siluridae > Silurus > Silurus asotus. Next base: position 1,914,961 of record MU551630.1, read on the forward strand.
TGCCATCTGCTATTGAGGGTTGTTTTTAGTACAGATGTGACCGTGCTTTAGATTTGTACCTCCATAAAATCATTCGAGGTGGATAATTGGGGGGGGGATTTAAGGACCACTGATGTATCTTTTTAAAGCTTTACTCTAGAAAAGATCTCCTTGAGAGTGACACCCCAGGGACAAAGCATATATTGTTTCTAGAAGCTGAAGCTCCTCATTTTATAGGTGTTGCGACTACAAGCTCATTTACACCATCTGTCTTACTTAAGAAGACAAAGAGCCGCCATATTGCCGATTCACAGATTCAGTCGTTTCACAACTTCCTCGGTTTTAAACCAAGCGAGTGATGAAAGCTCTCCTTCGTTTTTTTAGGTCCAGCCCTGAGTAACCTGGATGATCTTGATCGACATGCATTGTATGAAATAGTCCTAATAGATCAATCAAGAATAACGTCATCAACAACATGACCCTGTATTCATTTGTTGTTTATGATGTTACATTCGAACTATTGATATTTCCTTATATTATAAGCATCTTCTTCACAGGATTCAGTGAATGCGCATATTTAATTATGTAAATTCTTTAATACAGAGCATTAAGTCAAACTATCTTGTGCCTGTGTATAAAAAAAGCCCAAAAATATTAGGATGGGTTTAGAGTTTTTTTTTACTTTATGTCATATGAACAAATATATTGCTAGCTTGCTGCTTGAATATGTCCCGAACAATTCGATTAACACTTTTTATTGATTGATTTATTATTATTTATTCATTTACATACTGCAGCTTTAAAGCTACAGCGTGCAGATGGAGGATTTGTGCTGCACTGACTTTCGAAACGAATGCGACATACACTTTGGAAGGCAGGCGAAAGATAGGGGGAAAGACGCTGACGTCTTTTTTTCAAGGTGTTAAAAAAAATTTATAACGCACGGCCTTCTCGCCTTCATTGCCTCAAGCATTCAAGGGCAATTACCAATCCAGACAGTGCTGACGCAACAGAGTCCTGCAGGAGCTAAAACAGAGATATGGCACTGCGTTTTTTCTTTTTTTATTACAAAGGTTAATAATGAGCTTTTTTTTTTTGCGCTTAATGACCTTTCTTCTGCAGACGTTATTTACAATAATTATACTAGAGCTTACCCTTTCTATGCTTGGCTTTGTTGTGTAGAATCTGTTGCTTTATTCTCCTAAACGAATCACGAAAAAACGACGCTGTGGTACGCCGAGCTCGTAAATATGATTATTTGTCTGGAGTCCTCTGTGGCTTTATAGCTTTGGGGTACAATTTGATGAATCTGATTGGATGCTGTAGAGCCCGAAGCGTTAATAGGGAATTTTCTGTCCTGCATGAGCGAGGGCTCTTTGATGATCAAAGGAAAAAAGAAAGCGGCGTTAGAATTCCGGAACAGAAAGTCGCCATTGATCTCGCGTTCGCTTGAAAGACAGCGGCGTAGCTTTGATTTTTCACGTCTTGTCGTTTCCGCACTTAGCCAAGACGGAACATGAAAAATTAGGGCGTAGGATTTTTCCTGAAAAGCATTAATACTATGGGTTTTTTTTCTCCTTCATTGTTTTTTGTCGACCCTCAGCACTTTGATGATGTTTATATGAGAAGAATCAGAAGTTTTTAATGATTACAATTTTAAAATATAAGGACCGTATTTGGAAATGTATTCGCTTCCATCTGCACGTTTTCAACATGGCTGAAACACACGTCCTGTATTCTATGCTACACCTCCATGTGGGGCGATACAGAGGTTAATAGAAGGGGTGGGATAGCACCATGTGACACCGTGGGATGAAATGAGCACCATCACTGTCACACTCGTACTGTTCTAGACCATTAATACGTACTAACTAGGTTTCAATAAAATTAATATAAATTCCAACTTTCGCGTCTTTTTCCATCTATGTACTGGATTTATTCAATTTGTGAATGTATTCGCTTTGAAAAGCAGCTCATGACAACCATCACGATGACGCCATGATGAGCATGGTGCTTGCATGCCGTATAGTGGAGATCTCTTTTAATCCTGCGGGGGCGTAAATAAAATATAACAGCTGTACACAGTCACACAGTCACCTATACTTCTGTCTTTCATATACACTATGTTTACAAAAGTATCGGGACACCTGACTTTCCCAGTTATATGTGCTTCTATTCGCAAAGTAGAAGGCTCACATTTGTATAGGAGGTCTTCGGATGTGGTAGCATGAAATGTTCCATACACTTGAGCTAGGAAAGCTGTTCCACCATAACAATGTGTACAAAACAAACTTGGGTTGGAGTGGAAGATCTCCTGCTATAGAGCTATAAACCCTATTCAACACCATTGGGATGGATTGGAACACTGACTGCACCCCAGGTCTCCTCAATACCTCGACTTTACTAAAACTGGTGTCTGAATGAGCACAACTCTCCACAAGCACACTCCAAAATCTAGAGGAACATCTTCCCAGAAGAGTGGAGGGTATTATAAGAGCGAAATGGGACTAAATGTGGAATGCGATGAGCAAAAAGCACATTACGTACTTACGACCAGGTGTCCGCATACTTTCGGTAATATACTGTATAACAAAAAAATAATTATTAAGTGTTGCGTCCACCAACATGCAAGTTTCGTTTTAGAACGAGCGCATTGATACCAACCTCTCAGCTAGGACTGTGGTCAGATCTGAATTCTGACCAATCAGATTTGCGAATTCAGCAGCACTAGGGCATAAGCAGCAAATCCCTGTACGCCCCAAGTAGGTTATATAACAACTGCAGCTTTACACAATGCATCTCCGTGCATTGACCGATCTTTATTCAGAGGATTACCCGTCTGGGTTTTCTCAGAGGTGCTCGATACAAACCCGAACCAGCACTGGTGGTGCTGCAGGACATAAGCAGCAGCCAAACTTTAAACGATCCATTCCCATTATCATCTGCCTCTCACTACCTTGGCAAGATAGAGTTCTGTGTGGCTTGATTAAGGTTTAGCTAGACCTCTTTAATCCAGAAATCACAGGCTTTTGTGAGCAGAATCAGGATTCTCTCCTCTATGTGAGTGCACTGAGTTACTTCTGGGCCATTACACTCTGAGAGCCTGTAGCGATCGAGCTATTTCGGTCTCTGATATCAGAGCTGGCATGGGTACGACCCGGGCATCGCACATTGCTGTGCTGCCACACGCAAGCACACACACACACTTTGTTAACTCATAAGCTTTGCACATCGATTAGTACAAGCTACAGAGTGCTGCTTAAAATATAATTGCTGTTCATTCCTTTCTGAACGCTGCTTTTGATCGTCTCGAGGGTCGTTCCCGAAGCAAAACTACAGAAGTTTTTTTTTTTTTATCGCATCATTAAGGTGACATCTTGCAAAGGGTAAAAGCTTATAGATAAAAGCTTAAACATGGTGCTAGGTTTATCACTAATGATGTAAATATGAAAAAAAGGCAAATGATTAAATAAAACCAGATCTTCTTTCTTCAGGAAACTGTGTCCAGGAAGATGCAGCTTTACCTCTGCCATGTTAATCTATATTCTATAACTCTCACAACACGCTTCCGTAGTGAGACGTCATATTCACGTAGCAGCAGTGAGGAAAACCGCTAACGAGGAGAAATCAATCTGCATATAAAATATCAGTCACAAACAATTGGCCACCTTTTAAACAATAAAAGCATAGCACGTATACTAATACTTAAATCTTTTTTTTTACCGATGCAAATATGTTAAAAAACGATGCATCATGACGAATGCCAACTTCAATGTTAACTTTTATGCCTATGCGAATCCACGAAACTTACCATCCCTAATATACATAAATAAACAGTTTTTACAATTCTTTCATATTAGCCAATTACAGTAATTTCCGGACTATATATAAGCTGCACCCACTGGGTTTTTATTTTGAGATTTTTATTTTGAACATAAATACGCCGCACCTGTCTATAAGCTGCACCTGTCTATAAGCCTACACTGTCTACACTGAAACTAATGAACTTTACACAGGCTTTAATGAAAGACAGTGTCTGTTACACGGCTTGTATCTAAACAGTAGCCTACCAAGAAAGTCATTGTTTACTGTCTTCCTCCTTCCTTTCACAACAATTTCTCTAGAGAGTTTTTCTTTTGGCATCGTCGTGCGTTTAAAGATCACCATCGGTGAAGTTTTTCTCCCGATGCAGTGCAGCTCAGAACACAGGTTAAGTGCGTTCTTTTATGCCCGGTTGTTTTCAGCGTGATAAATGATTCGCATTTCCTGTAGACAGTCCGAGTGAGCGGCAGGTCAAACGTCAGAGGAACATCATTAATATTTATGATGTGGTGCGGCATCTGATTTATTATAAAGAGTTTCATTGGTTCATCTGGACCCGTTCGGCAATGTCATTGGTCTTATGTTATGGGGTTCAGTTTTTTTGGCTTTAAAGTTTGTGAAAAACACAGGAAAAATTCATAAATAAGCCGCTTTGTTGTTTAAACCGCGGGGTTCAAAGCGTGGGGAAAAAAAGTAGCGGCTTATAGTCTGGAAAATACGGTATATGCATCCCTTTCTAATTTCTAATTTCTTAGATTTTCTAAGCAGGGATGGAACTGTAGCTTCACAAATGTTACCCCTGCAATATAAAGGCAACGTTCTATTTGTTTCCTGGAACAACAAGACTTTTAAAAATTCTTTCATTTCGCAGAGAAACGTCGATTTGGTGTCTTATTAGCAAAATCCTCCTCAGGTTTTTGTACTTGTACTTCCCTCTCATCTTTTATTCGTATTCGTCTTTAACTTGGGCTTCAATCAATGAAACTCAGACGAGCCAAGGCAACGGAATCACGACTCGTTGTATACCAGACGTCTGGGCTTTTACACATAGAGAACTCATAGAATCACAGATGTAGTGTCCTGCATTAGAGCTGGCATGGATCCAAGGTCGGACCTCGTGCGTCTCATCACTGCCATGTAACTGTCACAAACACTGAGTGGAATGTGTGTCTAATAAATCAAGTCTATTTGTCCCACTTAGACCGATTCATGCTGCGTAGTGTATATTTCCATACTTCTGCTGATTGATGAGACTGTTATTAACGTTGCTACCGTTTCATCGGCATGTCATCAAGTAGGTCATGTTATTGGATCAACATTCGCCTAATGTAATCAGCGCTGACCTACTCCTAATCCGGTTCAGACGAGAAACTGCGTGGCTCTGCAGTTCAGTTTAATAAATGCGAGACCAGTTCTGGAAACGTAAAGCAGAATATTGTACTCATTCACTAAATATAAATGCAGTATTGAGTTTGGAACACTGTTACTAGCTAGCTAGCTAATGAAAAGAAACGTGGTCTATATTTTTTGATGAATTCTGTCTGATCTCATCTCAAAATCTACATTTCGAAGGAAATATTTCAAGCCAGCTATGAGCTTGTTTTGCTGTTCAGTTTGATTGTGTGTATGATTTTGGGATCAGATTCAGCAGTGGGATCCAGAAACATGTTCTGATTCGATATATGATGTTAGGATATAAATTGTAAATGGAACAGAAGTACGTAGAGAAGAAACGATACATTTTTTCACAATTCCGATACTAAAACTCCTTTATCAGTACAATCATTTCATTAGTCTGTTTTCTTTTTTTTTTCTTCTGACATCACAGCTAGCATAAAATCTCTCACATGTCCTAGCTGGATGTGACAATCCGTTGATTTGCATTGATTGTCAATTGTCAATCATAAAGGATGCAGTGGAACTGGTGCGATTTAAGATGGATCGATTGTATCTAATGGAGGTTTTCAACCCTTTGAGTTGCTCACTATTGTCATGGTAACTTGCTATTATTGATATTAATACTATCACTATAACTATGTAGGTTACTTCACCAGTACTGGATTAAATACACAAACCATGTAGTTGAGTTAAAGTAGAGCTAAAATATGACTCCAGTAAAAGTGTCCCTTTAAACGATCACTTGAGTAAATGACTTCAAATGTACTCAAGTATCCAAAATTATATAATTTATTATGGCAATAATGTTCCGATTATCATTTATGTCACGAGACTTAATCAACTTATGTGATAAGACTCAAATGTGACTCTCACCATAACGATCTATTAATAGAATGATATTAATGAGTCAAAGACTGATTGATATCTATTCAAATGATCATGAGCCCAAAACCTTTTAACTACTTAAAGAAATTGCACAATAAAGGCCACGGGTGTTGTGTTTTTTTCGTCATTTATTCATCTCAAAATGTTCTGCTTGCTGTTGAAATGATAAATAGACACCATTAAGCGGCAAACAATACGAGTTTAAAACAGAGCATGTGCTCGACCCCTGATTGGTGGTTTGACCAGTTAGGTTTTTAATTGCTCATAAGTACAAAAAAAAGATTTCGCAAACTGCAGTTTAAATAAAAATAAAAATAATAAAAGATAAAAGATATAGTAGGTAAAGTAAAAGTCTCCCCGAATGAAAATACTTCAGTAAAGTACAGATACTCAAAAAAAGCTGCTTAATACAGTAATAAAATTACATTTATTCGTTACTGTACTTCACATCCGTATATTTTTTTGAACTACAAGCAATTCAGTGACGCTTTATACTAAATTTGTTTTAGTATTTAGAATTCGATACAATTTCCAGGCCAGTATTTTTTGCTTAAACTCAATCGATATCAAAACTAAGTATTCAATCTGTGTCATGACCAGAACTTCCTGAAAAGAATCCTTGTATTCTCCATACCTTCCTACACTATTTGGGTCAGAGCAGCATTCAATATTTTACAAGGCGCACGCATTTCCAAGCTCGCTATTCATTACCGAGTGAAATCATTGCCCTTTATTGTGTTGCCTTTTCTTAATAAATGATCGAGAACGGGGTCACATTTTCCACTGGCGTCGCTCTTACACCACTTTGTCTCTATTACATCTGGGGATCGGATTTAAACCGCGACATGGCAGCGTTTAGAATTACGCCTTAGAAGTAGCTTTTCTACCCTAAACTCTCCATTTATGAACTCGAATGACCTGTAAGACATTGTGTACTCTTTACTAAGACTTCAGTCACAAGTCCAACACCATCTAAATCTACATTCACTGTAACGTTCTCATTGGAGGAAAAGGGAAGAATGAGACTCATAGGGAAGGATGAGACGCAAAAGGGACGTTTAAAGATACTCAGTGTCCGTGAGCGTAGCAGGTGTAAGCCGAGAGTAGTGTTTTGCTTCAATGCTCATTCAAGTCAGGTGTTAAAAGGGGCCAGTGGCAGCAGATTAGTTTACTCGGGATCATTAGCTCTTCTCCATGACGATGTGTTTAATTGGTAGACGATCTCAGCTGCGACATTTGCGGATACTTATTTATCCAAATAGATGGAAACGTTCGGAGCTAGCTGTGTGAATATACACTATATAGACAAAGGTTTGTGGACATCTTATTCTACATTTAATTCCCATTTGCTCTTGTAATAACCTCCACTCTTCTGGGAAGATATTCCACTAGAGTGTGGTTATAAAGATTTGTGCTCATTCAGCCACAAGGTGTTCAATAGGGTTGAGGTCAGAGCCCTACATATAGCAGACCTGTCAAGATCTTCCCCTCTAAACCATGTAAACCATATTTTCATGGAGCTGACTTTGTGCACAGGAACACTGTCATGCTGGAACAGGTTTAGGTCTTTTAGTTCAAGTGAAGGGAAAATTTCCTGCCATGGCATCCAGAGGCATCCGATACATTTGTGTACCTCCTACTTTGTGGAAGTTTTAGGATGAACCATAGCGTCCTTTTTTTAAATCTAGTTACATTTAGTGTTTGTGGAACAAGTTCGATCCTGGTATTGCATGCAAGTAAACAAGACTACCTCAGAAAAAAATCACCACAAAAAAAGCTCTCCGCTAATCCAGAATTAGCGAATCGCTACTAAGCTATTTAGCTGTGAGGTAGGTGAATTTGTTAAGATAAATTCCACTTAACCGTTGCATTTAAAGTGCCAGAGATCGAGTATTGATGTGCAGTATTGCTCAGGGGGGTGTTTAAAAGAATGACATCAGACAAACAGGGTAACAAGACCCTCAACTGGAATATGTAGTCTGGAAAGGAGTCAGATTCCTTTTGAGATTAGATTAAATCACCTTTGTTTTTGCTCTTATTCACTCTGTCGCTCACTTTGTCTAACAGCAAATGTGTTGAAGTCTTTTTTATAGGGAAAAAAAATATATAGAAATTATAGGAATATAGGAATTATAATGGTTTGAACGTAAATTGTGCGTTTTGACTGGTAATTTGTTGCCTTTTATTGGAAGCATGTTACATATTAGTAACATGCTTAGTAACATATTATTTTCCCATATTATTTATTATTTTTGCTGGGGGGTTTTTTCGGTTTCACAAACTTCAAGCCAAAAAACTGAACCCCATAACATAAGACCAATCAAATTTCCGAACAGAAACGAAAAAACACACCTCCCCTGTGTTCTGAGCTGCACGGCACCGGGACAACGCACAACGATGCCAAAAGAAAAACACCAGAGAGAAATAGTTGTGAAAGGAAGAAGGAACACAGTGAACAATGACTTTCTTGGTCGGCTACTGTTTAGATACAAGCCGTTGTAACGCGTTGAGTCTGGGTGAAGGGAGAGCTCACTAACTCCAGTTGCAACAGAAATCATATAAGCACAGACAGGTTTCCAAAACTCTTGCTTTTTTATTTTTCTTGGCAACAGCGTTACGGTTTAGTCAAAAACTTAGAAATCAGCATCAGAAAATAATAAGGACATATTCCTCGGTCTTGCACACCTGCAGTAATACTGGAAAAATGCGCGGCAGGCTATTCCCAAAATACCGTTCTGCTCTTAAAGGAGCCACAACATATTTCACCTGTTACACCGTGTAACAAACACTGTCTTGCGTTAAAGCCAGTGTAAAGTTCATTAGTTTCAGTGTAGACACCTGCAGCCTATAGACAGGTGCGGCGTATTTATGTTCAAAATAAAAATCTTTGTCAAATTCAGTGGGTGCAGCTTATATATGGGTGCGTTTAATAGTTCGGAAATTACGGTACTAGAAAAGCTTTCAAAGTCAGTGTGTAAATTTGTCTAGAAAGAAATATATCAAATCCTCTGAAAATGAATCAACACTTTTTGACCAATCAGAATCGAGAAATTCAACAACGGCCCTAAGCATGTGAATGGTGTACTGTGTCGGAATTGTGTCATTGTGGTACGTTTCGTGACAATATTTCTTCATATTTGGTCAGATCGTTTCCTGCTCCTCGTAGTCTATCGGATAGAAACAAATCGGAAACTGGATCCAGACCGTGTCTGCTGTTCTTGTGTTGTTCAGCAAAAACCTGTGTGTTAAGTTTAAGGGGTTCGATTTATAAGAGTTGCCTGGTATTCATCCCATCACTTGTATCTGCAGTAAGAACGATTTATAATATAAGTCCTTCTAAATGCCAGGTTTTGGGTCCTGAAGTGGCACAACTGAAAAGTGGTCAGTCTATCATCGGGAGATTATGTCCAGATCCTTTTCAGTAAACCGTGACAAAGAGCCAAGAGAGTAAAACTGGCTGCTTTTCAGGGTATAACGCTTTTTGTTCAGACACCTTTTCAATATAGTAGAACCTGAGTGACAAGAACGAAGAATATTACTTTTACAGGATTTGGCAGACAGAGCGACTTTCTATCATATTTCACATATATATATATATAACTGAGCAAATATGGGTTAATGGCTTTGCTGAATGGCCCAGCGGTGGAAGATTGGTTCCAAACCTTCCACTCAGTAGACCGATGTTTTAACCACTGACTCGTTTTCTCCTTCGCTCGAGTGAGAGTAATTGAATAATCGTAACCGTGCGTTCATGTATGTAAAAGGGGGCGGATAGCACTTTCAGGCGAATGTAAGATACAGCAGGTGACTCCACAAGAACTAAAGCATGGCTTTCCTATAACCAGCGTTTGTCTTGTTTCTTTTTCTGTCCCCTCCCCAGGGCCGGATCTGCAGGAAAGCGGGCAAGTCCAAGAAAGCCTTCAGTCGCAAGGAAGCCGAAGCCACGTTCAAGAGCCTCGTGAAGACCCACGAGAAGTACGGCTGGGTTTCTCCTCCCGTTTCCGACGGCTGAGAACGTACCGTCTCTACGTCATCCCCTTACCCTTCTCCACACAGCTTTCTCCAGTTTCTCCCCTCCAAACATCCTTTTTTTTAAAAAAAAGAGGTATCATCTCACATCGTATGTCGATGACACTTCATTTGGTCGTCTGCCATTCCTCACTAAGGTGCCATGGACCACTCGCTCGCCGTGACATCACATTTCGGAACAATGAATGGATTCTACTGATGTGTCTGCTTGAAGGAAATCTTGGGGAAAGTAATTGGGACAGGCCCAAAACCCTCACGCTGACTCTGTACCTCTTGATCGCTCTATACCTCTATGTGTTTATCGGTGTGCTCACGTCAATCCTTTTTTTTTCCTCCATCTCTTCTTCTTCTTCTTCTTCTTCGTTCACCGTTTTGAAGACGACGACGCATTGCACTGAACGCCATCAGACTTTCGTTCATTTAAATTGCATTGTAACGATATTTAATAGCAAGGCAGATGGGTGCAGTACATTTAAGATCTGTTCTTCTGCGACTGCTATTTCTTTTTTTTCTTTTCATGGTTTCAATGCAACATGAAGATTGTAATTTATGTGGAGCTGTGCTCTCTCTTTCTCTTTCTCTCTCTCTCTCTCTCTATGCGCGTGGCTAAATTTAGACATCACTGTGTTGCATAGCTGGTGATCGATTTCTCGTGGAGATGATAACAAAAAAAAAGGAAAAAAAAAAAAAAAACACTCGTTGCTTATGCAGAGGTACTGTAAAGATTAAAGAGTGGTAGTGAGCCATTCTTGCTAATCATTATGATCATTAGTATTATCCTATTTTTTTTTTTTCCCCCTCGGAGAAGACCAAAAGCTTCGACGATGTTGATACCAGATGGCAGAACTGAATGTCAGAGTCCCGAAGCACGAGTGTGCGTGCGGTGTGTACGCAGTAGGAGCAGATCCACGTCCGTGATGAGGTTTAAAAATGTGCATGAGCCTTTTATTTATTTATTTATTATTTATATTTTCTTTTTGTTTGTTTTTTTTGCAAGAATCTGGTCAAAGTTTTTTTTTCTTCTGAGCGAGACAATAGAAATGATACAATCGGAGACCGAATGTACCGGTGTGTGGTTATGCTGACAGTGAGACATGCCCCCGGTTCTCAGTGCACAGGCGGCAAAATGTCTAACGACTCAGGCCTCAGCTTCAATCACATTAAAATAATCAGTCTGCGTCGTCTTTTTTTCTTCTTGTAACCGCAGACTGATAATAGAAGGCTAATTAAAATGGAGCGTAAGGGGAGGGGTTGTTTGTTCAGCAGTGTGTATTGGTATTTATTGACCGCCTCGACAAATACCAGCGTTAATTCTGAACGCAGTCGGACACGACGTCTTTAGGAAGTACAGCATTTATAGGAACACTCTGGTTTTGCATATTAATATTTAGAATTAACACTAATCTAACGGATCATTGGTTGATTACGTTAGTCAATTTTTGCTTTGTTTAACGGTTCCCTTTGTCGCCCCCCATTGTCGTTCGGCCACCTGCTCGTAGTGGTGCTATTGGAAATCATGCCGCATTCGATTTACTTAAAGTTGAAATGACTTGTTTTAATTTGGATTTAAGTGCATTTGAGATACAAAGTGGAGAAAAAATGCATCTACGCCTTTAGCCTTTAGTCATGTCAGATGTCAGAAACGATTTACCCAACATTAGGCCTCACTTCATCACAATAGAGTGAATAGTCAGTCTCAACATCTGCACACTGTATTCGAACATTATAAGATTAGATTAGATTAGATTAGATTAAACTTTATTGTCATTGTGCAGGGAACATGTACAGAGCCAATGAAATGCTGTTTATGCAGTATTATAGAGATCCAGCTAGTCAAACAGTGACGCTAACGTCTCTATGTTGGATTTCTTAAAAAAATCGTTAAAAGATAAAACAGCAAATCATGAGTTGTTAAACAAAGGACATTTTATACAGCACCAACCAAGAATCCATTAAGACCTCACAGATATTTTCGTATAAACCTGCTGAAGGTGTTTGAGCCCGGAGTTCTCCTTTTTTACGAGTTCTTCATAAGACGGATTGAGTGTGGAAGGAGCCAGCGTGTTACATCTCGTATTTCCTGGTTTATATGACTGCACGCTTTGCATCAGGCAAAAAGCCTGATTATAGCCTCCGGTGCATCGGGGGAACATTAAATGTCATGCGGGAAGCTGCTAATTAACATGACATTTGACCAAAAAAAAAAAAAGTAATTCTAGGCGGATAAATCCTAGACACTCCGAGCTTGACGATGCCCTTTCAGGCAGCGTGATGCAGGTTCAGAACGTGACTCAGACGGTCCACGCGTCAGATCGTCGCCCGAGTGCACGGGCTCTCGAAATGATTCAGTTCAGGCATGTCGTGTCGAGACAAGATCTGAGCCCAGATGTTGGTGCTCTTAAAAAAAAAAAAAATATATTATAATTTTTTCCACAAAAGTCTCAAATTAAAAATGTTAATATGCTGTTTTAGGTCTTAAATTATATTAAACGAGTCTTCATTTTCCGACGTTCGGGCTAGCGCTACCTCTAACGCTCACTGAAATGCTCCCGCAGCACTTTTTTGTTCATCAGTACCGTGGCGTTTTCTTTGTTTCGCGAGTCCAAATACGATTCGATTTATTACGACTACAAATGAGACCAACATGCAACAGCCAATCAGCTTTCTGTTATAAGCACGAATCTCTCTTAGATTGTACCAAGGATTGGATTAAACGGATTACATTTTTTTAAAATCAACTACGAGGAAGTGCAAGTTTAGCGATACAAAAGATTTTGCGTAAACAAAATGAACGTGTGTGCGTTTTTGACGTTGTGATTTCGGGCTTGAATTTCATTCTCACCGGTCTTGAAAAAATCTTAAAGAATTCGACTTTGTGAAACCTGCAAAAACCCTGTTAAAAGATAAAACAGCAAATCATGAGTTGTTAAACAAAGGACATTTTGTACAGCACCAACCAAGAATCCATTAAGACCTCACAGATATTTTCGTATAAACCTGCTGAAGGTGTTTGAGCCCGGAGTTCTCCTTTTTTACGAGTTCTTCATAAGACGGATTGAGTGTGGAAGGAGCCAGCGTGTTACATCTCGTATTTCCTGGTTTATATGACTGCACGCTTTGCATCAGGCAAAAAGCCTGATTATAGCCTCCGGTGCATCGGGGGAACATTAAATGTCATGCGGGAAGCTGCTAATTAACATGACATTTGACCAAAAAAAAAGGAAAGTAATTCTAGGCGGATAAATCCTAGACACTCCGAGCTTGACGATGCCCTTTCAGGCAGCGTGATGCAGGTTCAGAACGTGACTCAGACCGTCCACGCGTCAGATCGTCGCCCGAGTGCACGGGCTCTCGAAATGATTCAGTTCAGGCCTGTCGTGTCGAGGCAAGATCTGAGCCCAGATGTGTTTCCTTTTTTTTTTTTTTTTACTGTTTGTTCATGTAAAGGCAAAGCTCGAAGATTCAAAATCAAAAATGAAAGTGTTGGTTCTTGCTCACAATTTTTTTTGTTTGTTTTTCTAGCATCATTTACAAAATGCAACAAAATGGATATGTACAAGTGCATTAAAGCAATTCGAAGTCATTGCCTTTAATTTGTGGATTTTGACTTAACGATGTGTGTATCACAGCAGGGATTCGAAGCATCATTACGCTACTCGTGCATCCCGACTTACTCCAGCCTTTCTTTTTTTTCTCTCCCCATCCGGTAGGAAAAAAACATCTCGTCCACGCTCTTGGTCTTCTCCAGTCTCCGTTTGGACAGTCCTTCTTTTTTGAAAAAGTGCTCGTGTGTGTATACCTTACGGATTTAGCGAGAGGAGATACTATAAACAATGACTAATTAACGCGATATCTCGAACGTGGATGTTTGCCGGCTTTAAGAGCATTCTCTTTTGTGATATAGCCTAGACTGGTAGATTGCAGACACTAACTGAGTTAAATGTCCAAACAAGTGAGATGACAATTGTATTATATCTGCATGTGGTCTGTGATTGTTTAGCTAGCATTTTTTTTTTAGAGAAAAGCCAGAAAAATATGGAGAAAATATGAAAAAAAAAAAAAAAAAGAATTATTTTTCCTGTTATTGTCCTTTTTTGTTTGTTTGTTTGTTTGTTTTCATTAATGTCTAAAATGTCAGATTGTGTTATATGAATGTTTTGTGTTTTAATTTATTTGTGGTTTGCCAAAATGACGATTCGGAAGCATGTTGCAGGTATTGTCACTGATTCCAAAAAAAAACAGATACGAATTGAAGGAAGCGCCTGATTCGGTGTAGTGATCTCAGGCTCCAGCGTGGAAAGAATTAAACCGAGGGACGAATTGTTCTTTTCAAAACTGCACAAGCGACATCACAGGACACGATGGGAACAAAACCAAACAGGAATGTGCAATAAATGCTGTAGGCTTATTCAAACCTGCACCTCTGTTTTGTGTTTGTGTTGATTCGTCCTGATCGTTCAGCACTGGTCAGTAGAATTTTGTGGTGGACCTTTACAAGGTCTTGCATCTGTGATATTGGTTCTACACACTTCAAATGTTCAGGTTTGTGCTTATGCTCACTGATGAGTCCTGGAGTCCATGATCGCAGTGATATTTAGTCATAGGTTGAGGCAAAACGCAAGCTAACACTTCATAATCAACTTGATCGATATGCTAGTCAGATCAATCTTTAATGCAAGTGATCTTACAAAAATACAACAGTTAACATATATTTATTATTTATATTTTTTGCTACGCTGAGATAAAGTAAACCATGAGTTCCAATCACTGTTACTTAAACTAGTCCTGTAGCTAAAAAATGCTAGCTAGCAAGATATATTAGTCAGCTTATTCTTTAATACAAAAAAGTTTTAAAATAATAAAAATTATAACCCATCAGATATGCTTACATATTTCACTCAGATTAATTCTGTAGCTAAGTTTTATCGCTAGCCAGTATGTGCCACATCCTAGATAACTAGCATGAGTTAAGTAGCTCGCTAGCAATATATATTAGCCAGGTAATTCTTTAATGCGAAGAAAGTTTTATATCATATAAATAATGTCAATCATAAACAATATACATAAAACTTTATCTAAGAGGTTGTATCTGGCACACGCTAGGTAGCTAGTGGTAGTTTGCTAGCTAGCTAGCATTGTATATAAGTGAAATTATATTTCTGCAATACAAATAAAATCCAAATTTAATATAAACCATCATTTTGGTGTACTTTGGTGTTCAAAACTAAATAAGCTGTATAACTACTAACTGCTTAGCTTGTGGATATTATTTTTAGTCATGTGTTTAAGCTAATGCAGCATTGCTCATTGGCAGTGTAGGATAATGTTAATAAGCTGGTTAGCTAACTGTGCTACTCTGCATCACTTTTTACAGGAGCTGTGAAAATGATATATGAGGTAAAAAAACATATATATATATATATATATGTTTATTTATTTTAAGATTTTGTGTGGAGAAACTCAGCATCACCAAGCTAGCGAATTCAAGCTAATGCCACTGACCCCTAAAACTGGTTCACTTTTGTGTTTTTTTGCATATATATTTTATTTGATTTTTAATATCAGAAGGCACAGATGCTCTACAAGAGCCATTTGGTAGAATGTTTTCCTGTTCAGCTTTCATCAGAATGGCTTTTGGAAAAGAAAATGTTGCTTGAATCTATAAGTGGCTACACAGATGTATTATGACAGAGAAATAAAATATTGTCACTGCAGATACAGAATAACACAAGCCACAGGAAAAAAAAAGGGAAACAATCATTTTGTGATTAATCAGAGATCTTCGTAGTTAATAGTTTAAGGAAGTACACTAATAGTAATTCACTATACTAATTAACTTATGCCTCGTGTTGTGCCTCATGTCGAAGCAAAGTGGGAGTTTCTCTAAAAACAGAGGAGTATCTTGGTTCTCAATATTCATTGATGCTCTCGATTGTTCTTGTGGTTTTACTCAATCAGTTCAATTCAGAAGCATTATGGAGTCCATTATGGCTGTCTGATATTTTCATGTTATCACAATATTTTACACACACACACACACACAAAAAAAAAAAACAACATCCTGGAATGAAATGGGAAGGCTGATCTTAAATCCATAAAATATCCTTTAATCGTATTCCATTTGGCAGGAACGAAGAAAAGCGCCATCTGCTTTTCAGTCTGTCTTTTCTTTTCTTTTCCTTTTTTTTTTTTTTTTTTTTTTTTTTTTTGTTTTTAGAACAAGAATCTATTTTTAAGGTTTTTTGTTTTTTGTTTTTAGAACAAGAATCTATTTTTAAGGGATAAATTTAATATATCAAACATCTCAGATGCCTTTTTAAAGGATTACTCAAAGGTGATTTCTTTATAATCTGACCAAAGCATGTGCACAACCAGAGTCTGAATCTGCAGAACTTTCAGACTTGGAATAAGGTCCTATGGTGAAACACACTAGCAAGAAGTGTGTATGTTAGAGTAGGGCACACATTTTAAATAAGGCCCCATTGTATCTTTATCTCTTTATTTATGAGTTTCGTGGCAGAAATTCCCGTAATTGAGCACAACCTTGGTTTTGTTGATTCCTTGCACGTGGAAATGAAGAGTCAGGGATGGGCATTAACTTGCTTGCTGCCAAACGCTGTGCCAGAGGAAAATCTTAATTTTACTAGTCATGGGTGTGTTGTTCGGAAGCAAGAGCGTTAACCCTCAAGCTTTGCCCAACGTAAAAAAAAAAAAAAAAGGGCTTTGCGAGCTTGCTTCTATTTCCAAACACAAATGGGAAATAAAAAAATGTCATTTTGGCATTAAAGACAAAAAAATAAAAAAATTAAGAAATGTTTTACTGCGGTGTATAAAGATAATTTTCGCACTGTTGGGGGAACGTTGTGTCTTGTGCTCAGATATCGTGCCAAGAAGCATCAAGTGAAAGCAGTAAACAAACAACGCTGGGCGCCAGGATGCCAGTAAATAATGCACTTCCCTCTTATCCGCTCGTCCTCTGAAGGTTATTCCTTCTCCGACCAGACAAAACGAAGCACGACAAAGCCAAACAAAACCGGCACTCATTAAGCCAGCGGGCGTGTTTCGCGTATAAATGGCCCAGGGTGACGCTGATTTGATTTGCAGCACAGGCGTGCGGTGTGAGGTTGATTTCTGCCTGACCCTTCGGCTGATGGAACGGCGTGAAATAGAGCAAGAGGACGAGCTTTATAGCAGGCAGTATAATGCTAACGATAAAAATATAATAATAACTATGTAATAACTCTGATAACAACGATACATATTCATATTCCTCAGCTGCTTCCTCATTTAAATATAAGAACAACATCACAGAAGCTCACGGTTTCTCTATCACGTTAATGGAGGCGAACCTGATAAATATTTATGTGCATCTGAAATATGAATAGTTGCTGCTTATGCTGTACATATAGATGGGATGTCTTTGGATGCAGTAGCATAAAATTACATTGAAGATATGCTTCACATGGGTTCGAGTGGAAGATCTTGAGTGGCCTGCTTTAGAGCTCTGACCTCAACCCTACTGAACACTTGTGGCTTTGGAAGACCTTCTCACATCAACCTGCATCAGGACCTGACATTACTAACACCATTCTGGCTGAATGAGCACAAATTCTCCACAAACACACTCTAAAATCTAGTGGAACATCTTCCTAGAAGTGAGGAAAAAGCACATGAACCTAATGGTCAGGTATCCACAAACGTTTGTGTATGTAGCGTATATGACGTTCAACGCACTTTGGTTTGTGAAAAGATTTTTCTATTGTAGCAGTTGGAAGCAAAGATTTAAGTTTTTCTGCCACAGTTAAGTCTTTAAAATGGTGGATTGTATGACCCAAAGAGGTGCATGTGTAAGAAAAATTGAGGGGAATGACTGCTGTTAGGGAAGAAAATCATTTTGATCTTAAAACAGATATTTTATTTATATTTAATATTTAATTGTATGATCCAGTAACGCAGAAGAAGCAGTATAATGTCCTATTGTGCTGCAGCAGAGAAGTGTGTGTGTGGAATGAATGTTTTGTATAGACCTGTGTCTATGGCTGGCTGATTAGGTAAGCATCTCTCTCTTTCCCTCTCTCTCTCTCTCTTTCTCTGTCATATTTCGCCAGCTCCAGCCAAGCTTGCAACAAGCAGCATGAATATTTCAGTGCTCTTGCATCAACACCGGACTGTAGCAGATTGTGACTGACTATAAATGTTTTATGGCACAGCACACATGAGGACAAAATGTATTTTTGGACATTTTTTTTCGAAAGCTCAGTAGGGAAGCAGACACACACATACATACACACACACACATACACTTATCTCTCCCTCCTTCTCTCTATCTATTTCTCTCTCACTGCATGTCACTCTCTCTCACTTGTCCTGCTGTCTCTCGCAGCCGGATCACACTGAAGGTGATTCCTCTCTTTCCTCTCCCGCAGGAATGGAGTGATTTATGTAATGGTCTGTTGTTAGAGGGGGGAAAGGACACAGCAGAGAGAGAGTCAGATTGGGAATTACCACCAGGTTGCTGGCTTCGATACAGAGCCCAGGCTAAGACCTCTGAGAAAGAGAGAGAGAGAGAATATTACAGCATTAAGTACGTATACACGTAGCACCGAGGACACCTTTTCTATTATTCAGTACACACAGGGATTAGAGATGACTCAAATACATTTCCATATTCCTAATTACCTGATTGCTTCAGTATGTTGTTATGTGTAGAATGCATTGTATAGACAAAAGTTTTTTGGAAACTGGACTTTAAAATTTACAGCTTTTTGAACATCCCATTCTTCATGTGTTGTTATGCAAAAAACTTTCTTTCGACTTCTCCCATTAGGGGTCACAACAGCTGATGTTTGATTTGGCACATGTTTTTACACTGGATGCCCTTCCTAACACAACCCTCCCCATTTATCCGGGCTTGGGACAGGCACTAAGAGTGGCTGGGGTTGGTTCCCTGACTAGGGGATCGAACCCGGGCCGCAGCTGTGAGAGCGCCGCATCCTAACCACTAGACCATTTGCTGTTATGCAATGTGGTATCAAAAAGTTGCAAGATTCACTCTTATTTATCTACATTTATAAACTGTCACCTTCAAAACAGACCCCTTGCACAGCAATACAGCACTCCCAGCGTTCCTACCACTTCTGGAATACGTCCTAAAAAGTCTATTTTGTAGCAAAACCTCACTGAAATTATTTTCCCTTAGTCATCATTGTTGTGGATTTTGCTTTAGAGGCCATTATCATTTAAGACGTTTCTCTTTGAGTGTTTTGAGATCTACACTGTGGGAAGTTGCACTTATAATGACTACTAAATAGATCTACATAAGGTAAATAGAGTGGCCGTGACACTACATAGAAATCTGTGATTGGGTCTCACAGAGTGAGTGAGTGAGTGAGTGAGTGAGTGAGTGAGTGAGTGTGTGAGTGTGTGAGTGATAGAGAGAGAGAGAGATAGATAGATAGATAGAGAGAGAGAGAGAGAGAGAGAGAGAGAGAGAGAGAGAGAGAGAGAGAGAGAGAGGGAGAGAGAGAGAGAGAGAGAGAGAGAACAAATGTAAGGTCAAAAAAAAAACAAATGTCCATATGCCATCCTCCTCTTGGCAGCCAAAAGCTGTGGTAAAGGTCAAGAGGACGACATAAAAAAATCCCTGGATATAAAATTTAAAAAAAGAGAGGAAAGACAATCAGGACATGCTCCTGTAGCACTCGAGCCAAACAGTGACTAATTATTTTTATATTGTGAGGTGATTTCTAGTCTGGAACAGACCAGAAACACTAAGCCTATCTATTACCACTGCACCTGTTACATATTTAATACAAGTAACTGATGCAAAGCTGTCAACTTGCTCAGGTTTCAGAAGACGACATCGCACAAATGAGTGCTTTTAAATATTTCCTGGAATAATGTAAGAAAACACCGTTAGAATGCAAGTAATATTAAATCAAGAAAATCCCAATAAAGCCTTAACATTACACTAGTATTAGGTTTTCGCTGTAGATACACTATATTGACAAAAGTACGTGGACAACTGACCATGTGCTTTTTGAACATCTCATTCCACATTTAGTTGCCTTTTTCTGTTAAAATGATCTCCACTCATCTGGGAAGATATTCCACTAGATTTAATTGTGTGCTCATAAAGATTTGTTCAGCCACAAGGGTTTTTATTAAAGTCAGGTCCTGAAGTAGGGTGAGAAGGTCACCATTCCAACCCCAGACCACTCAAGATCTTCCTCTCCATTGTAATGGTTTGTGGTTACAGTCTAAAGAAGAACCACATATAACTCTAAAAGTCTGGTGTTTAAAAAATTGTCTATTAAGTCTATCTTAAGATACAATGCACACGAGACAAAGTGGAAGAACATTCATTAGTACATGGTGATGTGCTAATCAGAGTAGAAGCCAGGAGAAAAAAAACCATGGCAACACCGTGACCCTTAGCCTAGATTAAAATAGAGGAATTCTTTCCTCACTCGTTCTTTCGCTGTACAAGGACCTCGCAGGGAAGCTTTTTTTATTGCCTGCAGCAATGGCCTCCATTAGCGACTATAATCCATTTGTTTATCAGTTTTACTCGTATATACAAAAGAAAGTACAAGCACTGTTTTCGTAATAGTTCTAATTTTTAACATTAGAATAAATGTAATAGGATTATAATAGTAAATGTATAGTATATATTTTTTTTTTTTACATTTCTTTTCGTTTTCATTTCATTCCCTCTGTGTAAGGTGTCGGAATGTGGATTAGAAGGTCGCAAGTTCAAATCCCAGCATCACAAAACTGCCACTGCTGAGCCCTTGAGCAAGGCACTTAATCCTCAATCGATTGAAAAAAATGAGGAAACTGTAAGTCGCTCTGGAAAATGGTGTCAGTCAAAAATAATTTTATATTGATCAGACATTATTTTATGACCACTGACAGGTGAAGTAAACAACAAATTATCTCTTCATCATGGCACCTGTAAGTGGGTGGAATTTATTAGGCAGTATGCGAACATTTTGTTCTCAAAGTTGACGTGTTAGAAGCGGGAAAAATGGGCAAGCGTTCACAAAAATTGTGACCTCCAGACGACCGAGTCAGAGCATCTCCAAAACTGCAGCTCTTGTGTGATGTTCCTGGTCTGCAGTGGTCAGTATCTAGAAAAAGTGCTCCAAGGAAGGAACAGTGGTGAACCGGCGACAGGGTCGTGTGCGGCCGAGACTCATTGATGCAGCGAAGGCTGGTCCGTGTGGTCCGATCCAACAGACGAGCTCCTGTGGCTCAAATTGCTGAAGTAGTTCATGCTGTTACTGCTCAACATCTATGGGGCAGCAACAACACACTTGTCTCAGCAAGATATTCTTTTATGATTTTTAAGAAGCATGATATCTTGCTGAGGAAAGGCTCCTGATAAAGATCTGGAGATTTTTTTTAAATTAATGAACTCTCAAGTTTCCCACCAGAGAGCTTCGGGTTTTATTCTGTCTGACAGAAGTGGAATTAGATTTGGCCTCCTGCTTTCATAGCGCATTTACCTCAAGTTTTGACATGTTCTACATTCAGAGATGCTTTTCTGCTCACCACAATTGTAAATAGTGGTCATCCAGTCAGCTGTTGTATGGTAACAAAATCCCAGGAGTTCAGCATTTTCCGAGACGAGTTTTCGAAACCAGAAACCTCCAACGGTCTCACACCGATCATTTTAAGATGATTATTATTTTTTCTCATTGGGCTGCTGAGACGTGAGTAGCCAGTTGCGTAATGGCATCCCATTCCTCCTCGCTATGTTAAGCTCGGCTAATTAATATGATTTCACATTAGGGATCGTGTAATAAAAAGGTTTCTGATATGTGATTGGCTGATTGTATAAATGCACTAATCAGCAGATATTTCTAATAAACTGGCAACAGCTTGTACCCTCTGTATACATTATTTAAACACTATCAGTGTGTGTGTGTGGGGGGGGGGGGGGGGTTAAAAAAACCATAGTCTAAAAGAATCATGGATGAGCAAGGAGAGTTTTTAGAAAGAGAGGAAGAAGGAGATGGAAGGCATAAAACAAGAAAGAGAGAGAGATAGACCCACACCTCCTCCCCTCATCATACTGCTTCACTTCTGTTACTAGGCAACACCCACAGGCATGTGCTAAATAAAGATTAGCACCCAGCTTTCAGAGCCTAAACCCACCTCTCATTCCTTCCCATAATCCCTTACTCTGGACATTGAGCAGGACTACAGCAGCCCCACAGGTTAACTAGCGAACCTAGGGGAAAAAATGATTGATTCACACACTGTACTCATGCTTGAGAACTTCAGGCCACTCAGCTGGAGGATTCAGCTGATTTCTTTTTTTTTTAGAGACAAGACAGTGTGCTGGCCCTGAGAAACAAACCCTCAATCACTGACACACTCCATCAACAGTTACCTGGAGGTGCCGTTGCGCTAAGCGTGACCCAGAAGTACACACTGCAGAGGCTCTCTGGAGACAGAGCTGTGACGCACAGAAAGAGAGAGAGGGAGGGAGGGAGGGAGGAAGGTGGAGGAGGGGATTCTTGAGGTAAAGGAGAGGTGGAGAAAAGAGATGTAATGCTCGTCTCTTGCAGTATTTTCAGAGCGTCATTATCACTCAAGCGCACATCCCATGCACTTCATGTTCAAGGAATTCTCCAGCATTTCCTATCGGAACTTTATGTAGGGCACACGGGGGTCATTCATATATATATATACACACAAAAGAACCTCGGAAAACCTTGATTCTATGAACAGTTTTAAACTATTAATAAAGAGATTTCGATTTCCTCATAGACAATTTCTGCTACGAGTTCTGTCCGGTCACGTGATCCGCTCGTGATCTTCTCGTAGCCATGTTCTTCTCGTAGCCATGTTCTACCGTGCGTTTATCATTCCTCTTGTAGCCACAATTCCTTGAAAAGATACAGAATATCTTCTCATAACTACGTTCTATTATAAGATTATCGTTTTTCTTGTAACCACTTTTTACTACGAGATAATTACGAGATTTTCTCATAGCTGTGTTAACCAACGAGATTATTTGCTCACAGCCACATTTTACAAGATTATAATTTTCACATAGCTAAATTCCGCTACAAAATAGTTTTCTCGTAACTACGTTTTACTACGAGATTATCGTTTTTCTCATAGCTACGTTTTTCTACGAGATTATCGTTTTCTCATAGCCGCTTTAAACTACGAGATTATTTGCTCGGTGCCACATTCTACGAGATTAGCATTTTCACATAGCTAAGATCCGCCACAAAATTTTTCTCGTAACTACGTTCTTCTACAAAATTGTATTCTAATAAATCACATTCCGCGATTAGTTTATCGTCTTTTGACGCAGTTCCATTACAAGATTTTTCTCATAGCTACGATCCGCTATGAGATTTTCATTTTTGCGTAACTGCGTTTCACTACGAGATTAGCATTTTTGCTCGTTGCTGCATTCCACTATGCGATCATCATTTTCTCATCGTTAAATTTCTCTAAAAGATTTTCTCAAAATCGGTTATACATCGCTACGAGAAGTTTGCCCCCTAGTGGACACGTTCATAGGATATTCCAGCTGCGTATAGTATATGCTCATGCATGACTGCATCATGCGTCCAAACACCCAGATGCAGAAATAAATCAGGTTTTACTGCCTTCGAGTTTAAGAATGGATGCTAATGGGTTGTGTTTCCTGCTTAAAGCACTTACTGCAGCTAATCCCACCAGGAGGGAGCAGAAATCTGTATAATTGGGGCAGAATGTACAGTTCTATACCTAAATGTGCATCTGTGATTGTTCCTGACAGCAGTAATCTTAAGTATTATAATTAGACAGAGACAAATAGGAAAAGAGATTTTGAACCCAGACCCTTCTAACGCCAGAGCTACAGAAGCAATCTAATCCCCCACAAAACCCTAAATCATCCCTAGCAGACGTTCTCTCTGTGTCTGCTCGTGCTCATTGCATAACCTTTTTATTATATAATCCCTGATGTGTATTCATGTCCAGCAGGCTTAGCCTAGCTTAGCACAGTCTAGTGCCCGAAGCCAGGGATGAGGGGGAAAAAAAGCCCATCTTATGTATTCCGCCCTCGTTATGAACTCCTTTTGTCTCAGACACTGAGGTTTTGTCATGTACCAGAAATAAGAACACGGTCGTATTGTGCATGTTTAATAAAGGAAAGATTTTTTCTTAGATATAGTTAAAGGCCTTTTATTTATTTTTTAAATTGATGAATAATACGTTGTGTTTTTGCCATCGTTCTGCCCACATCTTAGACTTTAGAAGGGGTAAAGAGAGACGAGAGTGTAGACACTGCCATGGAGAGAAAAAAAAAATATATAAAATTTATATAAATTTTTTATTAAAAAAAAAAAAAAAAAAAAAACTTA
>MU551630.1:1939463-1962549 GCA_024362625.1 Silurus asotus
TTTTTTTTAAAAAAAAAAAAAAAAAAAAAAACTGTAAACATCCCCTTTTTCACAGCATGTAATGATCCCTCTTCTGGAACACAATTTATGGATCTGCACGACACGGACATAACCCCTTCATGACCCTACAGAGCATATGTGGGGTCCTTGGCCTGTCTGCCGCTGTCTCGTCTTTGTCCCTTCTCTACGTCCCTGTGATTTGGCTTGTCGAACACAGAATAGATCAGCACACCAAGGAGTTTGTTACTATGGTCACAGCGCTGGGGAAAGGACAGCTGTGCCAAGCTAAACGCCGGCCAAATCAGACCAGCAGCGTGTCTGAAACGATATTCGAGACGCCGGTTAGACAGAAAAATGCTTGCTCAGGGAGAATCAGAACTGGGGTGCAGGGACGTTGAGAAAACACGGACGCTCAGATTTAAAGCTTTTAATAAAAGTTGTATTTACATTCTATAGAACACATACAGGTGTTAAATGAAATACAGTTTTGGGGGAATTCGATGGAACAAAATAAAAACGGGAGCACTGGAACGGCTCACAGGTCGACGTCTTGACGGTTCAATTAGATTCAAATAAAATAGAGCCATTAAACACTTACAAAAATAGAGAGTTGACCCTTAGTTTCGATCCCTAAACAGACGTACTGAGTCGCTTGGCAAAATATATGGAGCAGAGAAGGTTTTATTGGCAGGAGAACCTCCCCCAGTTCTTCTAGTTTGGTTCAGTCTTACTCAAACACCACTCGTTTCCTCTGCTCTGTTCATTTCGGATTCGGAGGATCCGTTCGGTTCACGGTCCGAGTTCTCCTTCGGCAGTTCTCCTTCCTCTCGTCCTTTCTTTGCCTCCTCTAACCTATTTCCATCCTCAGCTTCTTCCGCGCCTCCATCCGGAGATTCACCTGCACCTCCATCCTTAGCTTCTCCCGCGCCTCCATCCGCAGCTTCTGCAGCACCTGCATCCTTCTTTCCCTGCTTGTCACGGAAGACCTCCACGCCCACCATGCGCAGGTAATGGAAGCGCTCGTTCCGGGACACGAAAGCTCTGATCGAGGTCTTTCCTCTCCAACCACAAAGATCTATGGGGCACTGAGGAGCACTAGGATCACTAAGGGAAAAGAGAGATTTAGGGAAAACAAATCAAACAGGGAGATAATACACTGTTTCAAATAAATTCCATTTTGCCCTTCCACTAATTATTGGTGTAATTGCTTTTGTTGCCACAAGGGTGTGAGTTGCCGATGTACTGAAGTAGCTGAGGATGAGGTCTGAGCTCTATAGCAGGCCACTGCAGATCTTCTACTCCAAACCATGTAAAGCATATTGTCACAGGGGCACTGCTATGCTGGAATTTGATTGGGTCTCCTAATTCAAGTGAAATTGTAATACACCATCCAAAGCATTAAAAGCGTAATTACATACGCACATTTCCTTTTGTATCAACACCCTGTTACACATGATATTTCTGAGCAACCAAACCATGTGTTAGAAGCATTCACTCATCATGCTAATGAAATGATTATTTGTCCACATTGGGACAAATAAAATCCCGTTTATGTCTGGGACAAACGGGAGTTTTATCAGGTGTCTCAATTTGCGTTCCCGGAAACTAATACGTGCATCAGCAACGTAGCACAACCAGACGGCTAGTGGTCTCCAAGCC
Source organism: Silurus asotus (assembly GCA_024362625.1). Lineage (NCBI taxonomy): Eukaryota > Metazoa > Chordata > Actinopteri > Siluriformes > Siluridae > Silurus > Silurus asotus. Next base: position 1,941,123 of record MU551630.1, read on the forward strand.
AACCTCCAATATCAGAATATCAAGATCACGCATGATGTGTCCTGTCGCACTACTGATGAATCACTTATCAAACTGAAACGACACACGTCCATTTTGTTTATGCGAATAATAAATTATTAATGAACTGTAATGAACGGACAGTTCGTGCCAGATGAGGTACGGGTTCTCTTTTGAGTAGACCTGAAACGATTCCTCCAGTAACTCAAGTCATTTGAATAGAAATAAACATTTGCTTTGTTTAGCGATTTAACAACACTCTGAGAATTGTTTTGCAAATTTGCCTACTTCTCTCAAAGGTTTCTTCCAAATTTGATCTCAGGGAGTTTTTCCCTTTCCTAAATATACATTATACATTCTTTAATAGGACTTTAAAAGTGCTATACAAATAAAAATGAATTGACTTACATTATTACATTTACAGCCTCACTTGATTTCATACCACATATTGCAGTGCAAAGGTCAAATTAATATTGGTTTCTACTAGAATGAAACTAAAAAAAAAAAACTTCAAACCTATCCTGTTGATTTCATTAAGTGCATATGTACGGTACACCTTTCATTTTTCTGACAGTTTGCTGTTGTGCTCAATCATGAGGAAAAAAAACAGGACTTGCTAAAACATGCACAGGAATTCCATGTTAGCCAATGGAGCTTGATGAACACACCTACAGCATGTTTGAGAAGCCTCGCTGCAGCGTTCTTTACACCTTTTTCTTTAAGCTTAGAACTAAGACAAGGGCAATTTCTGACTGAAAAGAAAAATCAAAAGTCATTATCACCTTGAGTGAATGGACAAGTAGAGGCCTGGAAAATGGACGGTGCTTAAAACCGCTTTAGAATTTATTTATTTTATTAATAGAGAAGTGTAAATATGAAATAAAAGCCAATTAGGTTAACTGTGGGGAAGAAGAAGAAAAAAAAGTCTATGCAAATTACTTCACAAAAAACGAGAATATTTAAGGAAAAAAAAAGATCAAGTACTGATCCCTGAGGGACACCTTTGAGTGATTAAGGTAAATGAGGAATTCGGTTTACCAAAATATTTTGATACACCATAAACATTAAGCAGGGGAATCTGTAGTTAATTTGAAATTCAGGGATTTAAAGGGTGGGTTTTTTTTGTTTGTTTTAAAAGAAATTTGATTTTTCTTTTCATGCAAAGCAATTAGCGCTTAGCAAATATATTTAAAATCTTACCAAGATCACAAACAACAAAAGGGTTCCCTTTCCTGACAATCTGACGACCAAATCTTCAGTGTGTAACATCAGATAGACAAAAATATTTCATATGCAAACAAATATGGAGTGGAGGTTTTCCACAATATGAAATCAGACCCATAATCAAGCAACTAATGAGTCCTGTCAGAAATATTGATTGCTGAAAGAAGAGTCATGATTTACTATATAAATAGATATAAATAGCTGCACTACAATCAAAATCTAAATGCATCAGAGAGCAGGAAGAAGCAAACCATAAGTGACTAAACACTTCTAGTCTATATTCACTCCAGAACTGTGGGCTTCTTCATTCAAGTGATTGTCTGGTGTAGTCATGGGCTACTGATGCATCACTGTTACTGTTAATCTTCAGCTGAATTCAAAATGGCTCCCTTTTCCCTCCTCTCTCTTTTATATACCATAAATACAACTTGTTTAATATCGAAGTAGGGNGGGGGGGGGGGGGGGGGTTTGAGAGGAGAAGAGCCTGTCCTTAAATTTGAATAAAAAGGTTTAACTTGGGTTCAGTACAAATATGTTAGATGCTATATTACATGCATCAGTGAAGATCTTACACACACTCTGGTAAATGGTGTCCTGACAACTGATGTGTAACATGGCTTCCTAGCAAGACAGACAAGAATTTTTTTTTTTGGTGAGACAGACAATAAGAAGCTACCGTGCATCTCCCCAATCAGAGAGAACAAGTGGCCCGAGATCGGCCTGAGTCGTCTAATTATCACACAGGAGCGGCGGCTGCTCTCCGCCTTCTGTCGCCCTACTGTTTGATGAACAGCACGGGGAACGTTGTATAGATCTTAGTGTACAAACAAGACGACTTTTTAGAGGCTAAAGTGGTAGCATCTGCCTCTCTTCCTCCCGCACACACAAACAAACACAACCAGCTGAAGAGTCTTGGCAGCCTCCCTGAAGCCTCGGCTATCGCGGGGCCTAATCAGCATCTCGGCACCGGTGTCAATTAGGGAAATAAAGCAATAAAACTATAGAGAAATAAAGCGATAGAATGAGTGAAGCACTTACTTAGAATCGGGCTCGTATCTTAGAACGATGCTGCCCATTTCTGGAAGATAAGTGGAGGAAAAAAAAAAACACAAACAAAGACATGGTTCACATTTAATATATTTTTTCATGTCATTTATACAACCATAACTGAGCTAATCCTTTTTTTTTTGGCTTAGCTTTAAAAAAAAAAAGGCAGATATTGGCTACACATCGAAAAGAACTGACTGCATAAACAAAATGCATTTCATTTACGATGCTATCAATCGTATGGGTTTAAAGAAAGAAGGGATTAACACTTTATTTGACTGTCAAAATAATGCTCAAATTGCATCTGGCAAGGAATTAGCATTTTACTTCAGGCCAAGATCAATGCTAGCTATATTACAGACTAGCATGTGTTAATGCTAACCAAACTAGGCTCCAGAGCTGTTTTTCAAAGCCAAATATTTGTCTAAATAAACAAAAACATTTAAATCTTACTGGACTTTATAATTCAACAAAGGAAGCGCAAACAGACATGTTTACCCAGTGATGTTTGCTAACTAGCAAGAAACTGTACCTCAGCAACAAGTTTTGCTGCCATTAGCAAGGATGTTTATTTTGTTAGCTATTGACTTAATCTTTACATAATGAGCTTTTCACATTTTATTTTAATTATGAAATGTTTAATGCATTGGAGAGTTTTCAGCATAAGAAAAAGGGGTTGATATGAAGGGAAAAAAATAAAACAACGTGATCATTTCTATGCTAGCTGACATGGAATCAGCAGTAGAAGAGGGAAAAGCACAGATATCCAGCTTTTCTGAGGTACTTTGTAGTAATTTAAGACATTTTACACATCTACATTAATGCTGCTGAACAAATCTTGGACAAATAATTATATATATATTAAAAAAAATCAAGTCATGTCAATCACACGAGGGTTATACAAAGCTGTCCTACCATTACACTGACATTTACATATAATTCCACTGGTAATAGCAGTGTATTAGTAGAAAATCGAACAAAGTAAAAAAGCTATGAATGCTACTTATTACTTAAGGACTTTATATGAAGTTAATGCCATTATTTGCGACAAAAAACAGTAATTCTGGAGTTGACTGTAAATAATTGTTTTTGTGATTGGAGTGCGATTTCAGCCACTGACCGAGTTTCTTGGCCTGGGCGTGAGCGTCATCACCCAGCCTGCTGAAGAAAGGATTCTCCTCGGTTAAAAGAACCTTCACGTCCTCCATGCTGATGGTGATCACACGTGCTCTGATATAGGGACACACAGTGTAGATACCCTTTAAGGGGAAAAAGAAAAAAACAGGATCAAGCTTCAGAGTAGTGCACAGGTCAAATATTTTGCCCCCCAGATCATCATTTGTAAAATTAAGTTTTTGTAGAAGCAGGATGGCACTGGAAGTCTAAAATATCTCACACCAAAAAATGACCCACAATCTTTCACACGGTCACCGTTTAAATCGTCACAATCTTAAATACCAATGCTGAATTTGGTTACTCTTCTTACCCACGTATCATAAAAGCAGAGTCTGGGCTACAAAATACTACACAAAAACATCATAGACGTCCTAATTAATGCATCAGACTGCATTTATTTTTTTTCACTTAATGACACAAAAGTCTGCAAAATCTGCACTGCCTGCTTTGTATTTTCATTACAGATTCAAAGTATTGGTGTTTCTATTAAAACATACCCTCAAAAGGCAAGTGAGCATGAGGCACAACGGCAGAACCATTTTGCAATGGCATGTCTTTCTAACATCACATGAGCCATGTTTGGTTATGTTTTCAAATATTTTGTTACAAATAATTTCCTTTCAAATGCATACACAATCAGTCTCATGAATGGACACAGATTCCACAGCTTATCTGATACACAGATATGGTGTGTAACTATTTTTGGGGCTGTGGTGTGGTTAGTGAGGTTAAGGTCTTGAATTATTAATGCTATCTGATTTGCTTGTAACCAAAATCCTGGTCTGTATTTAGTAAACGTTTTGCTTTTGTTGGCCACCTGCTGATGGATGAATAAATAGATGGCGGGATAGACAGTCAGACAGACCGAGTACAGAGTCAACAGCCCTATCAGTGCTACTACTACTGTACAAATCAAGAAATATTCAGTTAAATGAAGAGAAAAGGCAGTCCATCATTACTTTGTGAAATCCAATCAAAGTCAGTCAGTCCAAATAAATCTATATCTCTGTAAAAGTGCAGACTCCAAGACCAGCAAATGCAATGCTGGAACAGGCTCACATGAGAACAATCCCAGAAAAGGAAGACCAAGAGCTACCTCTGCTGCATATGATATTTTTATAAGAATTAACCAAAATTAGAAGCCAATGATTCACATAAATGCTTCTCAACAGAGTTCAACTGGCAGACATTTTCATATCCGCTTTTCAGAGAAGATGATGTGAATCAATACTGCATGGTCAAATTGCATCAAAGAAACCATTACCAATAGAAGAACAAGCAGACTTGCCTGGGGCAAGAAACACAAGAAATTCACATTAGATTAGTGGGAAACTGTCCTCTGCTCTTTATCTTTTGGTTCTAACCACCTTTGTAAGACGTACAGAGGTTGACCGGACTGTTCCTGAAAGTGTGGTTTGGAGCTGTGATGGTGTGGGGGAGCTTTGCTGGTGTTGGTGATTTAATCAAAATTGAGAGCATGGCTACCACAGCGTTTCGCATCCCTAGCTTTACATCCCATCTGGTTTGCACTCAGATCATCATGTTTTCCAACAGGACAATGACCCCCTTCCAAACACATGAAGGTTATGTAAGAGCCATTTCTCCAAGAAGGTGTGTGCTTGAGTACTGCATCAGATGACCTGGCCTCCACAAACCCCCGATCTAATTCCAGTTTAGAGTGTTTAGGACGAGCTGGAGCAGATAGTGCGGGAAAAGCTGCCAACAAGTACTCAACACCTCTAAGAACTCCTTCAATCCTATTGGAAAACCATTCCAGGTGAATAACTGATGAGGCTGACTGAGAGAATGCCAAGAGAGTATGCAATGATGTCAAAGCAAAAAGGGGCTACATTGAAGAATTAAAAATATTAAACATATTTTGGGTTATTTAACACTTTTTCTGTTTACTGCATAATTCCATACGTGGTCAAACATTTAACCTGTAGCCTGTATGCATGTATGTTAAACGCACTTTCAATTTGTCATCACTGGGAATGACAAATGTCATGTGAACAATTGTCATTCTGTAGCAATGATGTCTCTCTTGAGTCACCTGCTACTATGATTAATAAAGCTAAACCAGCTACATTATCAGCATGGTCAGAGATTTTCTCCCAATGTCCCTTAATGATGTCCCTCATGTTCTCATTATCTTGTTGTTTATGAGTTTTTTCCCCCAATGGTTATGGCAATTTGTGTTAAAAGTACAGTTTGCATTTTGAGTGCCATTTTACTACCTGTGTCTCTCAAGTCAACACTTCAGAACTGTGTGTAAATTAGTCAATGTATGAAGGTTAAGTAATAGAAAACAGGTTAATACACTGTGCAGATATGCTGTGTCTCAGGAATCGTATCAGTATTATTCTCTAAATGGAAAACATGAAAATGATACATAATACAATAAAAATGGTATTTTAGAAAAAAACTGTATGTATCAATATATTATGAGCTTTTAATTCCATGGACAGATTGAGTTTGGGATGGCACAAAACAATGACCGGATCCTACGTGTACATCAGCAATCAACCAAAATGTCTGCCAAACGTCGTAAATGTCAACAATGATGGAACTATAATGACAGACACCCTTTTCCAGAGCGACTTACAATTATCTCATTTATACAAGAGAGCGGTTGAGGGCTAAGGGTCTTGCTAAAGGACCCAGCAGTGTCAGTTTAGTGGTGCTGGAATATGAACTCACAAACTTCAACAGAAGAAGAGAAGTCCAACATCTTAACCACCAAGTTATCCCTAAATTGATGATGTTTATTAAAACAATCAATCCATCCAATCATTGAGCCATCCATCCATCCATCAATCAAACCATTCAGCTATCCATCTATACCATCAATTCATCCATCAAGCTATCCCTCCATCCATTTATTTATCTACCCAGTGATCCATTTTTCTAACCTGATCAATCTATCTAACATTTATCTACCTATACTGTATATCCATATACGGTATCAATCCATTAATCCATCTTGCCAACTATTCAATTATTCATCTATCTATCAATTCACATTTTTTTTTTAATCCACCCCATCCATCCATCCTCATATCCCACCATCCACATTCATCTACCCATCAATCTTATCCGTGTTGTGGTTGTGTTTGGAGAGAATTGAATCAGGCTATACATAGGATTGAATCTAAAGCTCAGCAATGATGTGTTTCAGGCTGGAGTACAGCGCTGCAGGATGTATACGTTCTACTCAGCTTGTACACATTTCCATTTCCTTTGATTTTGGTTCTTGTCCTACCTCCTGGGCCAGTCTAAAGGCACATCCGAACTGCTCCCCATCATTATTCCTCGACCACACTTTCACTCCCGTGTTGATCACCTGAGGAGGAAAACATGCACCACATAAATCACAGAGGAACATTTCCGACTGAAGCTGCTGACATTTACAGACGTGTGTGTGTGCGCGCGCGCGCGTGTGTGCATGCTCCTGAATGATCTGTCTCAGTCTTATAAATGCCACCCACCCCATCCCACTCTCGGCAGATGGCAAGTCAAAGTGCTAGCGCGATGCCCAGAACACAGATGTAGCTGAAGCCGCTCTGAAGCCCATCTGCTCCTCAACCACTTCTACAGGTGACGAGTGTTTCAGAACTTACACAATACATTCTTGTACACATCATCTACTTTAGGGCAAATATTTCACGTCAAATTTAAGCACCTGGCCTATATGATTTATGATCGATATATAATAGAGGTATTTTTTTCTACATTTATAACAATGACCTATTTAAAAAGGGATGTTGATTGCTTTTGTAGAAAAATATATATATGGCCAATTTCTTCCGATCATCACACTTCATATATGCAAGTCTTTTTGTTCCGGGTACGTTTTTTTTTTAATTTACAGCATTTTATGAAGCATGTTGGTCCTGGCGGAATGTTGCTTAGTTCCAACATGTCAAAGACTTTAGTTTCAGAAAAACCATAGAACTGAGTAGCAATGCATAGACTGGGGTTGGAGCTTTTTTCTGAGACAGAAAACTGAAATCAGAGCCTGAAATGAATAAAATAAGATCCATTCTAATTACATTTACAGCATTTGGCCTCCCTCAGAGCAACGTACAATTATCCCATAGATACAAGGACAAAAGTATGGGGACACCTGACTTTTCCAGCCATATGTGGTTCTTCCCAACCCCAAACTGGTACCACAAAGTTTGATTCACACAATCGTACAAGATGTCTTTGGACGTGGAAGCATCTAGGAGACCCAGACCTGTTCCAGCAAAAAGCTCCATGAAGATCAGCCATACATTGTTTGGAATGGAAGATCACTCCATCAGTACCTGATAACCAAAACCCTTGGGGATGAATGAACCCAAATCTCTACCATTGTGCTCCAAACTCTAGTGGAAAGTTCCAGAAGTTATTATAAGAGCAAATGGGGAATAAATGTTGAAAGAGATGAAAAAAACAAAAACAAAACACATATACAAAATCTTATGGTCAGGTGTCCACATACTTTTGCCCACACAATGTATGATTAATAGTGTGAGAAAAAAAAACCCAAAGCGATTAAACATTTTATTTTATTATTAAAGAACAAAACCTTTAACCATTATGATTTTTTTTCTTTAATAAGTATTGAAAGCTGAATACTACAATAAACCCATTCCCAAGTGTGTGTGTGTGTGTGTGTGTGTGTTTGTGTGTGACACCTGTTCTCACTTTCATTTTCTCGCTGTTGTTGAGCAGGACGTTGCGAAGCTCCTTGGAAACCATGTACAAGTGCCTTTTCTTTCCCTCGTGCGTCCTGGTCAAGACGTTCAGCTTGGGGAAGTCTGGAGAGAGGTCGTAGAACGTTCTGGAACAAACGAGAAGAAAATGAAAGTCCAAAACGTTCGTTAACGTGACATATGGTGTAGGTGGAAGTCGATCGTGTCGAACTTCTAGTGCGGTGCAAGTGTCTGAATTAACCTGAAAGTGAACCAAGTGTGAAGCTCACATCTGTCTCCATATGGAGTTTAATCACTGCAAGGATTTCTTTTGACACTGTTTATTTTGTCAAGGAGGAACAAAGCCAAAAGGTGTCATTTATCCTTCCCGCACACACGCTCACCTTCTGCCCAATCAGAATCGAGAATGTTTCATTTACACATTCCAGAGGAAACGCTGCTGCTGCCATGGATACGCTTGAGAACATGGCGTCTTGCACTACCTCAACACACACAGCACAGACGTCTGAAGTTGTTGTAAAATGTGTGTGCTGCATGAGAACACAATTCCCACTATGGTGAAGCATGATGGTGGTAGCATCATCTTATATTATTGAGATCTTTGAGTATATTGGTGTATCAATAAGCACATTGAATACATCTAAAGTCTGGGAAGTGTGTGTGCTGCAGGAGAACATTTAATCTAGTTTGTGTGTAGCATGTAATCCATGTATTTAAACTTTGGCAAATATTTGGAAGTGTGTATATGATATTTTAGCCAAATTGTGCTGTATGGTGTGTGTGTGTGTGTGTGTGTCATGTAATCCATGTATGTAAAGTATATTATAATATTTGGACGTCAGTGTATGATATGGCAAATTAAAACCGTATGAAGTGTGTGTGTGTGTGCGTGCTCACTGGATGGGGGGGAAGACTGGGTCATCCTCCGTCAGAAACACAAAGGGATCTTCTTTAAAGCCGAAGAGCTTCAACTTCTTTGAAGGTGGAGGACTGTAACAAAGTAGAGCTGATCAGGACACACACACACACACACACGAGAAAGAGAATAAAAGAACCAAAACGGACACAAAAGAGCCTCACCCACACACTCCGTCTTTCTTGGCCTCGGTCTCTGGAGGGTTTTCCACAACGGAGTCTCTCTCTGCCTCTGCCTCCTCAGCCTGCGCTTCTTCGCTCGTGGTGCTGGTGGCCTCTTTATTCCGGAGCTGGAGGAAGGGAAAAAGGTGAGAGGACGTGGTATTGTTAGAAAATCGCTCCCACGAGCTATTTTGAGGGCTCTAATTGAGCTGCGAAAAGACAGGTAAGAGATGACATCATAAATCGGAAGAGAAAGGGGAAAGTACGAAAACAAGCGAGCTCGAGAGGAGAACGTCCGGAGGCTTCTTTATGTGTTTCCATTGAGTTCTGAGGGCATGGACTTCCATTTCCTCTCAGACAGACAAAAATCCTTGCTGTACAGCTTGGCTGAGAGGTGCGCTTTAGCTTCGGGTGCTCACGGATATAAAAATCATATCAATCGATGCAGCTTAGGGTTTGCAATTTCGGGTAGTTCTGCCTCTCATGTCAAATCTCTAAAAAACTACCAACCTGTAATTCCATCACCCAAGGTTTTTTTTCATTGAACAAAAGAAAAGAAAGCTGATTGGATAAACAAATAAAATAATTACTATATACCATCCACCTTTTACAAAACAAACTAACCTTCGGAAAGCGGCGGTTCCACGGCATGGGGGCCTTCTTCACGAGCACAGCCACGAAGAAGCCGCCGGTGTTCTGGTGATGAGGAAGTATCCTCATACTGCAAACAAACAATACCCATATAACATCTTTAAAATCGTATTGCATTCTTCACGAAAAAAAAAAAAAATGCTAGCTGGTGGTATCAAAAAGCTTTGAGTCTAGTTTTGTAACACACCAACAGATGGCAGCACGAGGCTGCGTGCACGGTCACAGGGAGCACCGTATTTCATAAGTCATTGAGTACATCAGAAGCCGTGCGACAATAAAACAACAATATTGACAATATTCTCACAGAGAACCGAGCTCTACTCACACGTGAGTTTTCTCATGAGAATCTCACTTTCAGACCAAAAAAAACCCTTAAACAGGTAAAATTGAACAGCTTGTCAGGCATCGCCCCCTGGTGGAAATTTGTGGTATCACCAAATTGCAGTACATTGATATACTGTGCTGGAAGGGGAACATGTGTGAGGGAAAAAAAACCCAACAAGAATAACACTCCACTCTTTTGAGCTCACCATCTCTCAAGCTGCATGCTTTTCAGTTTCTCAGGGTCACTAGGCGGGAACATGGTGGGTCTGATCTGAGTGTGACGACTCGAGGGAACTTCGGACCAATCAGAGTACCACTGCCCTTCTTTGGTCATCACCTGGAAAATGAATACATGGAATCCAGAACCATATATTACTCTGTGTAGAGCTCTAACTTGCACATTACATGGCCTATAGGTCTGTTTAGAGAATATATATACAGTGCCTTTTTAACAGATCATTACCTTCCAGGATGTGATCCCAGACATGTATTTCAGACCAGGCAGGTCAGCAGAGGCATCAGCCAGCTCGAGGGCACCTGAGGGATAGAGGGCATAGTCACCATGTGCTGTTATGACTCGTTTTCCAAACTTGGTTCCTCTGAGACACATGAATTTGGGATCTTTAATCATATGAGCTTCAGTGCAGCTGACCAAAATTTGGAGAAAACCAAAAGCTGGAACACATACGGTTTTGTCGCTCTGATTGACAATCAAGACACAGTAATGTCATCATGGCCTCCTAATACACTTAAGCAACTTTTCCCCCATTCTTAGTTTGAATCCCATCTAATTCCTAGTTAATATCATCAGCCTTTACTAGGGGACTCGAGCTTGTCTACACACCCGTGAGCTAAGAATAGTTTCCGTGTACGAAAAATCGAGAACTCTATCGAGATCAAGTGGTGAAAAGGAGGGCTAAGCTGTACCTTCACTCCTCTCCAGCAGGGAGGCGATCACCGCTTCATCTTCAACCGGGTTCAGAGAGCAGGTGGAGTAAACCATCCTGCCGCCTACAGCTAGCTGCTCCACGCCACGCACCGCAATCCTCAACTGCAGCCTGGGATACACACACAGGTCAATAAGAACTTGCTGCTATACAGACACCAACATATGCAAATAATTCTCTCTCACACACACACACAAACACACACACACACACACACACACACCCCCTCAAAATGTTACCACAAAGTTGGATGCACACAGTTATATAGAATGTCTTTGGATGCTGTAGCATTATATTTTTCCATGAAGATACGGTTTACATGGGTTGGAATAAAAGATCTCGAGTTGCCTGCTTCAGATCTCTGACCTCAACCTCATTAAACACCTTTAGGACGAATTAAAACGCAGGCAGCACTTCAGACCTCCCGACCTTACATCAGTAACACCTGCCTGTACCAACATGCTTATGAGCACAAATCTCCACAACCATACTCCATAATCTAGTGGAACATCTTCCCAAAAGTGTGGAGGTCATCATAACAGCAAATGGAAACTAAATCTTACAGCAAAAAAACTTACAGCTAGGTGTCCACAAACTTTTGTCCATATGGTGTGTATATAATTCTTCTGGGCAAAAAAAAAAAAAAAAAAAAAGGGGCCCAAAATCGCAACCTTTTGTTCTTATTGTGTATATCGTTGTCTTCGCATATTTCTCCTCGCCAATTCGCTAAACATTTATCTTATTAATACTGGTGAGCAGCTCTGGGGGTTAAGGGCCTTGTTCAGGGGTCCCAGGAGTGGCAGCTTGGTGTGGCTGGGATTTGAACTCATGACCTTCAGATTCAAAAGTAGAATGCCTTTGATCAACACAATTTCGCATAACGTTCACACACTGCTCTTAAACCTAGTAAATAAAAAATGTACACATGGACATGTTTGACAGTCTTATATTGCATTTCTACATCATGCATTAATAACTGAATATCTGATTTATTTCTGTGGTTAAAAAAAAAAGAAAAAAAAAAGGATTCGACATGTCTGTCTCTTACCCATGCAGATGGAGGCTGTTGCTGGTTGTCCACTTCTTCCACACGTCTATGTTCTTTCGCATTGTTCCGTCTCCGCTGAGGATGCATGGAATAAAGTAAGTCCACGTGCCACAGCATCAAACGTTTTTTCCGTTCTCATAAAAACATGCACAATATGAAGCTACCGCCCCCGTGCTTCTCTAAAATGCCATTTTCAGCTGCATTCAAAACACCGTGACAGATGATCCGCTGTGGCGCCCCCTAATGGGAGAAGCCAAAACCCTTGTACAAAACCCTTATTGTCATCTTGTTTTTGTCTTAAACTTGTTTTTGTCCTCACAATAACGGAGTCCTTTAACTTATGTTAAACAAATGTTTCAGATTGTTACGATTGAAAGCAGATGTTTCGTGTTCGGTCGACGAACTGTTATTATTCAAGATGTGACGTGGGTCACGTGCGGTTTGTTCTCGTGTCGAACCACAAAAGACTGAATTCCTCACTGCACTGAAATGATTTAACGTCTCTTCTCTTATTAGAAATCAACAAACGTATACTGTTTTGCACAATACAAGACGAATCGTTTTTTTTTTCCCAGCTAATACGTTCTTCGCTAAGACAAAAATAAGTGTAAAGGGGATATAAGACAAAAATAAATCAATTGAGGCCTAATAAAAAGCTGGAAATTGTATATAAATAGAATGCAGTTATTGGTCAATCATTGCTGACTAGATTTCTGATCCTTGAAATAACGTGGTACCAAAATGTAGAATTTTTCTAACATTTACGTAAGGAGTCTCCAGTGCGAGTATGAAGGATGAAGGGCAGTTTTCTGGAAAGATGGCAAATTGTGGACAAATCATTAAAAAAAAGCGTTTTTTAAAACAGGTCAATACGGTGTCCAATATTTCCAGGCAGGAAAACCGTGAGCATGCGTCCTTTGACCAGATGACCTCATCCACACAGTGACTACAGTAACGTCTTTATTTTTTTTTTTTACCAGAAAGAAAAGAAATGCAAACAGCACATTTTCGTCTATTCTGGGTGAAGAGTTCAAACTCGGAGCATCCTGATCCCGCAAGCCGTAATCATACGTTCACTAGAGCACTGATCATCTCACGAATACTGAAGCACTGAGACAGACTGGCCTTCTTTCGCATCGACAAACGAATCGTGCCGGGTAGAAACGCAAGGACACACAAAAAACCACCAAGAGTGCATGCTGGGAAAACAGGTATGAGTGTGGAACCCGTGGTCAGGTCCACGTGAGGGGGAAAAAAAAAAAAAGTTATTTCAGAAACGGAGCATCGTCATATAAATTTTAACAATAATATTAAAAACTAAATTCTAACTGCAGTAAGAGACGGACAGTAAATGAACCTTTACGGTATACAGTACCGTTGATGCTTTTGATGTGTGTGTGTGTGTGTCGGTGTGTGTGTGTGTGTGTATTTATTCTCCTTCACCTGCAGGGAACGTCGCACAACACCCGGTCGTAGAAAAGGACCTCCTTTTGGCCGTTGTTCTCCACTTGCAGTCGTGGGATGCAGGAGGCATCATGGTTCACCACCATGATGCATGGACTGTTCAGCCGCTTAGCCTGATGCACGAGCAGGTAACAGCGCTTATTATCCACATCATTCGCGATTACAAAACCCTCTGAGAGAGAAAAAGAGAGAGAGAGAGAGAGAGAGAGAGAGAGAGAGAGAGAGAGAGAGAGAGAGAGAGAGAGAGTCAGTTTTATAAATATGACCTTCGTTCGTCACGACTTAAAGCTCAGTAATAAGTTCATTACCAGGAAAGGGCACGTTCATATCAGAATGGAGCATCTCTATAAGCTGAGCGGTTTTTGATCCTGGAGCTGCGCACATATCCAAAATCTGTCCCAAAAAAAACCCCCCAAAAAAACAAGCAAACTTGTACAGATTCCAAAAAAATCAACTTAATTAAGGATTCCATCGCAAAGCCTCAAACTGTACCTTGTGATGAGGTTCGATTTTCAGCAGGAGAGGAGGAATCATACTGACCGCCTCCTGGCGGCTGATGTTTCCCTGAGAAACGGAGAGGAAATGCTCCATTAGGGGATTTACAATTCTATCTATGTGGTCTGATTTCAGTTTAAAATAAACCAGGAGTAACTTCAACACGGTACAACCACCACCGTGCTTCACTGCACCGGTTTGTGTCGGGTTTCTTGCAAATTTCACCTCAGACCCCTGAACATTTCAATAAATAATGTCAAACAGCCGACGTTTATACGTACAGATTCGGTCTCGCTCACTAAGAACTGGTGGAACTTCTCCAGAAGTGGAGACTTGCGCAAGATCTTCCTGCTCATGTTGGTGTGCCATGCCAGTTCATCCGGGTACCTGAGATCCAAAAAAAAGATTATTTGATTACATATTAAAATGAACACAAACACAGCTGATGGTAGGGGCGTGCGATATCGACACAAAACCATTGTATCGATGATATTTTGCCGAGTCAGCAATCATGCTGGTAACCTTAAAGAACTAATGTGGACAGATGCCTGCTGGATTGTTTGATATTCTTCATATTGTGTGTGGTGGTCAGTTCACAGCAATGCAAGGATTTACCAAACTCACGGTTCGGATCACGTTACGTTTTTTTCAAGATCAGCAAAAAAAAAAAAAAAAAGGGGGAGGAGACTATTATAATTAGCTTTTCTTTTATTATAAGAAAACTAACAGCAAGGAAATGCACTCGTAGGTGCGATTTGAACGCGCTAGCCGCCGCTGTTGCGATTAACACGTCCAGTTCACGTCGACACGTGACCGCTCCATGTAGTCGATCCTCAGAAAAATAAAGATTAATCGCCAAATTTTTTAAAAATGAGCGATCTGTCGCACGAAACAAATGAATCTTTACCAATATGCTAAAAATCGATTTATACCTTATGCCAATTTTTTTTTTTTACCTTTATAAAGCTATTTTTTTCTACGCAATATTTTTGTAGTCAAATTTGTAAATTTTTTTTTATTCTAATTGACAAATTTTGGCTGTTACAGGCAAATAAAAGAGTATTTTATAATATAATAAAATGTATTTTATAATACATTTGAATCACTTATTTTTAGAGAAAAGTTTTTTTACGATTCGTTATCGATTCACTGCAATGAAACTATAAACACGTACACGTTTTCGAAGGACGCACTGTAAACGTTTTACCTTCCAGACTTCATTATGTAATGAATGCCTGAACTCTATAGCTGTGATTTCTCTAAAGCAACATGTACAATATAAAAAAAAAATAAAAAGTATATATACACACAGCATATATAAATATCATACATCCCTGGATCTTACCAGCTTAAAGCCTGAGGAGCTTCAATCTTTTGCCCGTCGATCTCCAGATCCTGTATCTCTTTGAAATATTTCTCCTTCAGGGTATGCAGGATCTCATTGGCGTGACTAAAACACAAAGACAAAAGAAATTAAATTACTGTGGTGTCCAAATGATCGACGATGAGAGACGGAGATGCGAAACCAGAACGGTCAAGGACGTTCCTGTGAAACGTCACCTTTTGTAGCCGGTGATGCGGATGGTGGCAAGCAGTGGTTCTCTCATGGCTTCCATGAACTGCTCGAATTCTCCATCGGGAACGATCTTCAGCTCCTGGTAGTACTGCTCGAACAGCTTGTTTTCTTTGACGATTTCGGCGTAACCTGAACCCCAGCCCTGAGACCAGAGCATCGTAATTAGGATTTAATAACACGATAACCAGAAGAGTAGAAGATCTCAGTTTCCAACTTTGGCGATAAAATTCGACAGCGAGTAGAACATTTTCGAGAGAAACTCCTGACTCGAACTCGCCACAGAACCTGTGGACTTATTTGCATGATTTATTTGAGTTTTTGGGCTCATGATCATTTGAATAGATCAGTTTTTGACTCGTATCATATTTCCAGTTGTTTACGCAAAAAAAAAAAAAATGAGATGATATGAAGTTATAGCTATAATAGATCATAGTACTTTGGATACTTGGGTACATTTGAGGGCAAATACTTTT
Organism: Silurus asotus; assembly: GCA_024362625.1. Taxonomy (NCBI): domain Eukaryota; kingdom Metazoa; phylum Chordata; class Actinopteri; order Siluriformes; family Siluridae; genus Silurus; species Silurus asotus. Next base: position 1,957,322 of record MU551630.1, read on the forward strand.
GATTAGGTTTAAAGAAATCACTTTAACTCACTCCTCAAAACCATTCAGAGGAAAGTGAGGAGTGTTAGGATCAGTATTGTGGTTCTGAGCCCAGGGGATTAAAAATGGTCCTGATCCAGGACATCATAACAAGTAAACATGTGATGTTCAGGTTCAATCAGGAGAATATGGAGACGTTTGGAGAAGCACATGGACACTCAGACACACATATGCACATGCACACACACGCTATGGAGGATCTACATAACCAAGTGAGTGATCATTAGGATACAATCACTTCCTTGTCATTAGGATGTAGTTTATTAAAATAAATAATCACCCTTAAACCCCCCCAGCTCCATGCATGCTAACACACTCACAGCATCATCTCTGTTCCTCTTCACTTCCGGTCGTCCATCTTTATAGTTTTGCCTCTTCCTGTTTGTTTTTCCCATGTTGGACAAACACACAACTCGGGATATAAAGCGACGGAGCGTTTTGTGACACCGGGAAGAAAAGACGCTCAGAGAAAACTAGGTTCAACAGAGAGAAGAAACTCGTGGGGACTCTTTATGAAACACGCGCCGAATAACAAACAACCCGGTAGTCAATATGAAGTGCACTAGTTCGGTATAAGATAGCCGTTACTTGGAACACTAGATAGTGCACTAATGTAGGGAGGGAGGAGAGATTTGAATTTCGGTTGCATAGCAGCCGCGTTTAGGACCCGTCGGTGGTGGCGGTGGTGTTGCCTGAAATCTTTAGACTACAAATTATAATAAAAAAAAAAAAATAATTATAATAATATTGATAATTAGTGATTGTAGGAGTAGTAGTAGTTGTAGAAAAATATTTTCAAGTATATACCAACAACAATTCTTGAATAAAAATTATTTAATGTAAAACGTGTCGGATTTATAAACATTGAACAGAAATAATATTATTTTGCAAAACATAAAGTACTACAGTCATTTTCTCGATAAAAATATTCGTAAATTATGCAATAAATATGCTGCGTGGCTTAAAAAATAAGAAAAATGCCCAACGCGTTCATCCTATTGGTCTATTTCTGAATACAAGTCCCGCCTACCACGCGTTGATTGGTGGAAAAATGCGGAGCAAAGAAGGGAGGAGGAGCCATGTGCTCCTAGGTAGACATGTCTGCGGTTTGATCAAACGGAAGCAATACAAATCGTTGTTATCGATACTATCGCGATAAACTACAGTAATTTGAGGTGCTCTTAATACTTCTCATGGAGTTCATGGACAGTATTGTGGAGATGCTGTTTACCTCCTCCTCGGAGGAACTTTATATTTTGGACTGTCTCTCATATTTAATGATGCTCTTGGCTCTTCTGACAGGTTTGACTTTGCTCTTTGAGAATGTACCTTACGGCAGGTACACCTCGAGGAAATATGGGTTTCCGGTGAATGTTAAAGTGGCTTGGTTTGTTCAGGAGCTCCCTGCTTTGCTTGTGCCTGTGGGTTTAATATTCTGGGCTTCAGCCTTGAAGATATCACACCTACCTAACCAGCTTCTTCTATGCATGTACTTTTGCCATTATGTTCAAAGGTAAGAGGTGGTGGAATTTCAGCACACATGGTTTCATTCATTCATTTATGCACTTGAGCCAATTGACCCATTCATCCAGGTCAGGAGTTTATCCCAGTCAGGGTTGTGGTGGATCCACATCTTATACTGGGAATACTGGGTAAAAGGCAGGAATTACCCCCGGATGGGACACATGGAGGTCTTTCATACACTTTTTTTATACACAGGGGCAATTTTATAGTCACCAGTGCACCTGCTAGTGTGGGGGAGGTTGGAGAAAACCAGAGAACCTAAGGAAAGTCAAGATCTTGTCCTTTCACAAACAAAGTTCTGCACAAAATGCATTAAAAAAACATTCAAAAAGGTTTATTTTATAATTGTTAAATCCAGAACATATAATTAAGTGTTAATATTGTTATGTTAAATTTTTTTAATTATAACACCAAACATTGATCCAATAATTATTTAAATAATTATTATAATTTTTTAAATTATTTTAATATAAATTTTAATTTTTGTAATATAATTTTAAAAATTATTATTATTATTATTATTTTTATCCCAGGTCAATGCTGGGCCCTTGAGCAAGGCCCTTAACGCTCATCTGTAAGAGTTTGCTCTGGATAAGCGTGTCTGCCAAAAGTGTATATACTTTTTCTTCATTTTGCACTAATTTGTGTTGTTTATAGGTTTTTTTTTTATGGTGCATAATCACAATTGCACATAATTTGACATACATACACATACAGTAATCTTCCGCTTTACCGCGGTTCGAATCTGGCGCCGCCCGTTTTTTTACGGAATTGCATTATGCCACATAAATAATTCGTTTAGCTGATTTTTGCTGCTCTCTCGAGAGCACAATGGATAAAAAAACTTTTTTTATTGAGTTTTATGTTGAGATAATAAAATGTATAAATAAAGTCAAATGTAAATACAGTACACTACTGTATACTTAAAATGTATAGCATTTATGCAGTGGCGTCCGTTTATCGCGTTTCTTTTTGGTTTTCGTGGGCGGTTTTGGAACGTAACACTGCAATACATGGAGGATTACTGTACATCCATAAAAAGACATGATTGTGACAAATGGAACGATCTTAAACCTTGGATTATTCACTGAGATTATCCTGACTAGAGTCTGTAATGTTCTACATTAAGATCATTCCATAAAATCCAGACTGATTTCTCGTATTTTTTTTTTTTTATTCAGGTCACTCGTATATCCGTTTTTAATCCGAGGAGGAAAGCCTACACCGTTTGCATCATTTGCTCTGGCATTTGTCTTTTGCATTTATAACGGATATCTGCAAGTGAGATACCTGAGCCAGTATGCAGACTTCCCTCAGGGTTGGGTTTCCCATCCCTGCTTTATCACAGGTGGGTAACGGAGTAAGGAAATGGAACGATCTTAAACCTTGGATTATTCACTGAGATTATCATGACAAGAGTCTGTAATGTTCTACATTAAGATCATTCCATAAAATCCAGACTGATTTCTCGTATTTTTTTTTTTTTATTCAGGTCACTCGTATATCCGTTTTTAATCCGAGGAGGAAAGCCTACACCGTTTGCATCATTTGCTCTGGCATTTGTCTTTTGCATTTATAACGGATATCTGCAAGTGAGATACCTGAGCCAGTATGCAGACTTCCCTCAGGGTTGGGTTTCCCATCCCTGCTTTATCACAGGTGGGTAACGGAGTAAGGAGCCTCTTTTTACAGGTACTGTCTGAAAGAGCAGTGCGGTGATGCATAAAACAGAGGACAGATGAGTCCTGATATCTACACTGCTGGTCACCGGGTGAACGTCTGTACTAATCCTACATGACTGCACATTGTTATTGATATTATTTTATTTATTGAATTAAGCTTTAACTAATCATCTCACACCTCTGGCAATCTGATTAGATTGTATTTGATTCTCTGAGGCACAAACCTAATTTATCACTGTGTTCTGCTTCTGATGAGGGTCATGTGATGGATTTGTAATTCAGTCAATTTAATGCAGGCTCCTGTCTTTGGCTTCTTGGATGGATTATTAACCTTCATTCTGACCACATTCTGAGGAACCTGCGCAGTCCAGGGGAAACGGACTACAAGATACCCAGAGGTTAGAGAGAGTTGCTCGATCACACCCACATAGCATAAGACAATTTTTAGCTATAATCAAAAAAATTATAATAGAATATTAAAATCAATTAATTGAAGAATGTTCACACCACACTGATTTATGAATAATTAAAACGAATACATGATTCCGTATTACAGAATTCAAGAGTTGCCAAATAGTTGAATTCGATGATCCTTCAATGATCGTTTTATTTATAATCCACAAAATGAGTTACAGTAATCCTCCGCTTTACCGTTAGAATCTGGCGCCCCTTCAGGTTTATCAAGGAATTGCATTTGCCACATAACTCATTAGTTTGACTGATTTTCCCGCTCTTCGCGGATAGCACGATAGACTAAAAAGCTTATGGCGAATTGTTTTTATAGAGTTTTATGTTGAATTAATAAAATGTATCAATAAAAATATAATCAATGATTATAAAATGAAGTTAAATGTTAATACGGTACAGTACTGTATACATAAAATAGCATTTTTTAGGTGGCGTCCGTTTTTTCGGGTATTTTTCCGTTTATCGCAGGCGGTTTTTGAGCGTAACCAACGTGATAAACAGGGGATTACTGTATTTAGCAGGAACAAAGGGGAACAAATTTCTAGCTATCCATAGCTACACAGAGGATAACGGCTATATAACAAATCTACCTTCATATAAAATTAATCGGGTTGTTTATAGTGTATCACTTTATCTTACAGGCATTGTTAGATTGTTGTTTAGTGATGGAACACCTGCTACTAATCATTCTTAGAATAGTGTAGCACTGTGGTATAGGTATATTTATTGTGTACTGAAATGACAGTATGTCATCTCTAGGTGGCGTGTTCGAGTATGTGTCCGGTGCGAATTTTCTGGGTGAGATTGTGGAATGGGCTGGATTTGCTCTGGCCGCTCACTCTGTCCACAGCTTCGCCTTCGCTTTCTTCACCGCCATCGTTCTCTCCAGCCGGGCTATCTCCCACCACAGGTAAGATAAACATGTATGCAGGTTTTTCACAAGCAAATGTTCCATTTTTACCTTTTTCTTACACTATATTGCCAAATGTATTGGGTCACCTGGTCATAAGTATTGGATGTGATCTTTAATCAGTTCCCTCCACTCTTCTGGGAAGATGTTCCACTAGATTTTGGTGTGTGCTTATGGATATTTGTGTTCATCAGCCACAAGGGTGTTACGAAACGCAGGTTCTGATGTAGGTGAGGTATGAATACCTGGGGTGCAGTCAGCGTTCACATTCATCCCAAAGGTGTTCAGTAGAGATGAGATCAGTGCTCTATTGCAGACCAACCAAGATCTTCCTCTCCAAAGCATGTACACCAGATCTTCAAGGAGCTCACTTTGTGCCCAGGGGCATCGCCATGCTGGAACAGGTTTGGGTTTCTAAGTTCAAGTGAATGTAAATTTTATTATAGCGCCATCTAAAGACGTCCTGTACAATTGAGAGCCTTCAGATTTGTGGTAACAGTTTGGAAAAGAACCGCATACAACAGGAAAGGTCAGGTGACCCAACACTTTTGGCAAGATAGTGTGTATGTGTGTGTGTATATGTATATATATATATATATATATAT
>MU551630.1:1962635-2027805 GCA_024362625.1 Silurus asotus
ATATAATTTATTTATTTATTTATATACTTCTGATATACAGCATCCTATTACATATAATGTAATTATATATATAATATACACCAATATACATTATACAGACAATAAATTGGGACACCTGACTTTTTCCAGCCATATGTGTTTCTTCCCCGAACCGTTACCACAAAGCTGAAGGCACACAATTGTATAGGATGCCTTTGGATGCGTTACCATGAAATTTTCTCTTCACTTGAACTAGTAGACCCAAACCTAAGATCTAAAAGATCTTGACCTTAACCCTATTGAACACATTATTGGAGCACTGATTGCCCCCCAGGCCTCTTTAGCTCACCTACATCACTACTTGACTTTACTAACACTCTAATAGCTGAATGAGTTATGAATATAGTGGAGGATCTTCCCAGGATAGAGGTTCAGAGTGGAGGTTATTATAACAGCTAATGGGCATGTGGAATGGGATGTTCAAAAAACACATACCAATCTAGTTTATAGGCTTTTGTAATATTTGGTGATACAGTTTATGATTTTGAATAGTATTTTACTATTGTACTCTGTTCATGTCCACATTTACTTTTATCCATTTTGTCCTACAGGTGGTATCTCAAGAAATTTGAGGACTACCCCAAATCAAGAAAAGCTCTGATTCCATTTGTGTTGTGAAGAAATGAGAATATAAAACTCACTGACTTTTTGCGATTGTCGAATCGGGGAAAAAAAAAAATGTAACACAAGTTAGGGAACAAATTCTTCTCAAAAATATTAACTTTTTTTTTTTTACAATTTACAATACAAAAAAACTTTGTGAAATTAAGTTTGTCTCTCAACGGTGACATCCATTAAATCTCTCCATTTTGAGTCTTGTTCCTCTCAAGGTTTCTTCCTCATACCAGGTCGTTTTTTTTCCTCACTACTGTTGACACTGGCTTTCTCATTAGGAATAAAATTATAGGGTCTAATTTTAAAAATTGTAAATGTATTGTAATTTTATTTAATACAAAAGTTATATTTATTATGTATTTAAGTGAATGTATTAGGCGCGAGCTAGTCATCGACCGTAACAAGTCTACATGATGTGCACATGATGGTTTTTATTTATTTTTTATTTTTATTTTATTATTTTTTTATCAAAACATTTTTTTTTAATTACTTCATACAAAATACATACATTACGATTATTTCGAATTTGTTTTAGTATATTTTATTGTTTATTAGCTAGTGTTTATAGCTCATACATCATTATGAGATATGCGTATTTAATAACGAACACAGTAACAACTTACGAACAAATTCCTGGTACGAACGGTTGTTTTTGGAACGTAATTTGTCCGTAAGGTGGTGAAGTTACCACTTTGTGTGATGCTGCAGTGAAATAGGTATCTCTGGAAATCTCTGCTATCTTGTGACATCTTCAGTTAAGAGTTGAGGAGTTACATGTTTTCGAATAAACTTTGAATATGTGTTGCCAGAGCTTTGCCCAGGTTTTCTTCCCAAGATCATATCACTGAGTTTTGTTTAAATGTTTACTGAAGCCTGTCATTAAGCAAAAACCTACTGAAAATATCCTGCTGTACCCAATATGTGGCCCACAGTATTTTTACGGTCGTATACATTTAAATATAGGCATCTAAACAGGCTTAATGTAAAGCCTAGACTATTACAAGCCAGATGTTTTGCAGGTGTTCTGCACTGTGTTTCTATGCATTTTGAAAATTCTCTAATATTATTAACGTTTGAAGCCTATGCTCACTCGATAGGATTCTAGGAATGATTTTTGTGTTTTATGGTTTTGAAAGAGGCTTTTTGCAGGCAGAAGTTTATTTCAAAACAATGAGATGTTAAAAAATGGGGAATTGCAGTAACACGCAAGATTAAAGGTATAAACATGAATGAGACGAGTAATTAGGTTGAGCTCGCTGCTGTTGGCAAATCTCGCTCTGTTTAGTTTTTGATGAATGGGAAATAAATGTTAATTAATTTGTTGAATAATTTTAAACTAGAGAGAAAATAAAGCCATCATTTTAATAGTGACATAAAGGAGGACTTTTCTCCATCATCCTATAAAAGAAACGGATTGGCGGATTTCATTTGTCTCTCATGCCAGCACTGTTTGACTTGGGGACACTCTGAGATGTGGAAGCAGGAACAGGCGGGTTTAATTCATCTGGAGAAATGCAGATCTTGTCTCTGCTGGTGTGTTAACCTAATATACAGGGTGAATGAAAATTAAGTAGGCAATGTTTAATGAGTATAGAACCTGGCAACCTTATTTATACCTCATGAATGGCCTCCAAGACATCCAGATCTCCCTCCATGATTGTTTTTCCTGTGGGGATAAAAGCAAAGGAGGAGGTGTACAGGACAAAGTCACGAACATTTGAGAACTTCAGGAGGTTCTCAGCAATATCCCAAAAGACTTTCTTCAGAAGACATTTAATTCCCTGCAGTTTGAGGAATCTGGTTGATGCCACTGGTGCCCAAGTTCAAATTTCAAGATTTGCTTGAATTGTCCTGTATAATAATGTACATGTACAATTTGTTTTAATAAATTTGTCATATCAAGGAACTTATTATTGTCATTTCAACCATATATAGCTGACTCAGCACACAGTAAAATTAGATGTTTGTTTTTTTCCAGAACCCTGGTGCTACATAAAACAACATAAAGCTACTTAACAGAACATAGAGCTAAGGTCTAAAATAAGTTGTCCTTGCGACAACCCAGTGTAAACAGTGCAAGACAAAAGATCACAGCAATACAAGACAGTGTGGGACAGATACTTCAAAACATAATGTAAAAAACCTACTGTATAATATAACTTTTTTAAGGTTTAGGTGTAGTATTTATAACTACACTAAAAGACATTGTATTAATTAGCAATACTTATGTCAAATGAGTGTCCTAGTAAACTCGTGGGTGTGGTTAAATCTTGGTGAGACTCAAGATAAAAATTTCCGACCAATTTGATTTTGTGAGGACATTTGGCTGTTCTCTAAGAGTAGAACTTATTAAAAAACAATTAAAAATACAATTAATACCATGTCAATGGAGGGTCCTTCATGAGGATATTTAAACTGTGTGTGTGTGTGTTTAATGTTTTTTGTTTAAATCTTGGTGAGGATCAAGATTATTTGGCCAATTTGATTTTGTAAGGACATTTGACTGGATATTTGAGGTTATATTAAATAGCATCTGTCATGTGAGGTGGTAGCTCAGTGGTTAAGGCATTGGGCTTTGGATCAGATCACAGGTTCAAATCCCACCACCACCAAGCTGCCACTGCTGGGCCCTTGAGCAAAGCCCTAAAACCCTCCCCTGCTCAGTTGTAAGTTGCTCTGGATAAGGGCTTCTGCCAAATGCCGCAATAATGCAGGAAATGCAGGTCCTATTGTGTGTTTAAAAATATGGATACAACTTTTGTGAGGACATTTGACTGCTCTCTACCAAAAAAAAAAAAAAAAGGTTAAAAATAATTACTATGTAAGTGTGTGTGTGTTTAAATCTTGGTGAGGATCAAGATTATTTGGCGAATTCGATATTGTAAGGACATTTGACTGGATATTTGAGGTTATGATTAGAGAAGTGTAGACATTGTATTAAATAGCATCTTTATCATGTTAATTGCAGGTCCTTAGTGTGTATTTTGAAATCTTGATGAGACTTTTGTGAGGACATTTGACTGTTCTCTACCAGGCAAAAAAAGGTCAAAAATAATTACTATGTAAGTGTGTGTGTGTGTGTGTGTGTGTGTGTGTGTGTGTGTGCGCGCGCGTGTGCGCACGTGTGTTTAAATGTTGGTGAGGATCAAGATTATTTAACCAATTCGATATTGTAAGGACATTTGACTGAATATTTGAGGTTATGATTAGAGAAGTGCAGACATTGTATTAAATTGCATCTTTATCATATCAGGTCCCAGTGTGTGTTTTGAATTATGTTGAGACTTTTATGAGGACATTTGACAGTTCTCTACAAGGAAAACCTGGTTAGAAATAATTTCTATGCAAATGTGTGTGTGTTTAAATCTTAGTGAGGATCAAGATTATTTGGCCAATGCGATATTGTAAGGACATTTGAGGTTATAATTAGAGAAGTGCAGACATTGTATTAAATAGCATCTTTATCATGGCAGGTCCTAGTGTGTGTTTTAAAATGTTGGTGAGACTTTTGTGAGGACATTTGAATGTTCTTTACAAGGAAAGCCTGGTTAGAAATAATTACTGTGTGTGTGTGTGTGTGTGTGTGTGTGTGTGTGTGTGTGTGTGTGTGTGTGTGTGTTTACATCTTGGTGAGGATAAAGATTATTTAGCCAATTCGATATTGTAAGGACATTTGACTGGATAATTGGGGTTATGGTTAGAGAAGTGCAGACATTGTATTAAATTGCATCTTTATCATATCAGGTCCCAGTGTGTGTTTTGAATCTTGTTGAGACTTTTGTGAGGACATTTGACTGTTCTCTAAAAGAAAAACTTGGTTAGAAATAATTACTGTGTAAGTGTGTGTGTGTGTGTGTGTGTGTGTGTGTGTGTGTTTAAATCTTAGTGAGGATCAAGATTATTTGGCCAATTCGATATTGTAAGGACATTCGAGGTTATAATTAGAGAAGTGTAGACATTGTATTAAATAGCATTTTTATCATGTCAGGTCCTAGTGTGTGTTTTAAAATGTTGGTGAGACCTTTGTGAGGACATTTGAATGTTCTTTACAAGGAAAGCCTGGTTAGAAATAATTACTGTGTGTGTGTGTTTAAATTTCGGTGAGGATGAAGATTATTTAGCCAATTCAATATTGTAAGGACATTTGACTGGATAATTGGGGTTATGATTGGAGAAGTGCAGACATTGTATTAAATTGCATCTTTATCATATCAGGTCCCAGTGTGTGTTTTGAATTATGTTGAGACTTTTGTGAGGACATTTGACTGTTCTTTACAAGGAAAACTTGTTTAGAAATAATTACTATGTAAGTGTGTGTGTGTGTGTTTAAGGCTGCTCGTGCTTGCTGTGGGACTCCTCAGGCTTGCTAAATAGGAGTGATGGGAGGTCGCCATATTGAATCCATTAAATAGCATTTTTATCATGTCAGGTCCTAGTGTGTGTTTTAAAATGTTGGTGAGACCTTTGTGAGGACATTTGACTGTTCTTTACAAGGAAAACTTGTTTAGAAATAATTACTATGTAAGTGTGTGTGTGTGTGTTTAAGGCTGCTCGTGCTTGCTGTGGGACTTCCTCAGGCTTGCTAAATAGGAGTGATGGGAGGTCGCCATATTGAATCCGCTCTCTCCCAAGCCGACAGGAGGGAACAGAGCCCTGATTGGTCTTCAGATTTCGGCTCCTCTCCTGTACTGAGCTCCACGTTCTTCTTCTTCATGTAACCGCGTGTCCCGGTAAAAGAAAACCGCTTTCGGTCTATAGGACGTTTTAGGAAGACTCAAGAGAACTGGGTGTGTTTTCTCCTGACTGGACAAGCTCGCTATGCTACAGTAAGCTAGTGGGATTTTTTTTTTTTTTGAATGGATCCGAGGGTCGCCTGGATTCAGCCGGAACAGAAAGGACCCGCTAATGCGTTATGGATGCATGTGTGGGAGACATCTCAGGGAATCCGGACTAACTCTGCTCACCATCATCGCCAAGATCAAGAGCTGTGTGTCAACGCTGAGCTTTGCGACGTGTGTAATAAAACCCAGGGGAAAGATGCGTGCGGTGAGCCCGGGTCTTCATCCAGCACCCACCATCCGCCTCGTCTTCCTCCTCCTCCTTCCTCCTCATCATCATCTTCATCTTCTCACCAGGGCAACGCGAACAAAACGAACATCCGCAGCTCCTTCGCGACGCTATCGATGAACAATAATAATAACGTTAGCGCAATGACACCTCCTCCAAACCCTGGTGAGATGTCACCCAAGGAGCACGGTTCCCCGAGGATGGACTCCTCCTTCTCCTCCTCCTCCTCCTCCTCCTCATCCGCCATAAGGGCTACCGAGACCAACACCAACCGCCTGTGTTTCACGCTGAGCGATCTGAACAGCGTCTACCAGAATCACCTTCGCGATCACTGTCACTATCACAGTCGTCATCATCTCAACCACCATCTTCAGAACGATCTTCATCACGATCATCAGCAGCAGCAGCAGCAACAGCCGGATTTCCAGCAGAACTGCATGAAGCGCAATCCGGGATTCAGCAAATACAACCATCACCACCATCATCTTCACAATCATCTTCATCATCTTCATCACCACCCGGGTCGAAGGAAAAATGAAAATAAAGCGAGTACTTATGGGATCAACTATCTTCTGTCCACCTGGAGCAACGCTAACCACAGTCCTGTTACACTGTGGAGAACCAGGACCTACAGCCCAGGACTCATCGGGTGAGACTCTCACTGCAGTCCCCTTCCTCATCACCTGCTTATTCTATTGACTTGCTGATGTTTTGTATTTTGTTTACTTGTTTAGATGTTGTTATTTACGTGATTAGCTTTGCACGTGAGCTGATTAGCCGAACCAGATTAGCTGTCAGTTTTTAGAGAAGTCACTGGATGTTAATGGACCTTTTTTTGTTTTATAGATATTTAAAGGCCAATGTGTGAATAAATAAATATACAAATAACTTAAAAAATCGTAAAATGTAAAATAAATAAATAAAATACTACTTGCTAGTAACGCTAACTCCAAGCTAACTGGCTAATTCCTACTTAATAGGATATATATATGTGTGTGTGTGTGTGTGTGTGTGTGTGTGTGTGTGTGTGTGTGTGTGTGTGTGTGTATAAAAATTTGTTACTAGCAAGTAAATTTTTTGGTACATTTGGCTTATTTGTATATTTCGAAGCATTTGAAATCCTTAAATTTAAGGTCAATATACATCTATTTACCAAAAACATAAAAAAAAAAATTGGAGACACATATTATATGGTTCTATACTGTATTAGAGGTGTAACGGTACACAAAATTCCCGGTACGTATCACGGTTTTCAGATCACGGTACAGTAAAACCCCGTTGTACGAGGCATAATTCGTTCGTGAAAATTGCTCGTAGCTCCATTTTGCTCGTACGTTCGAACCGATTTTCCCCATAAGAACGAATGTAAAAGCGATACAACGCAAATTACCGTACGGTAAACATAATTTAACACGTGTGGTAGTGGTTGATTGCGAGTGTTACGAACACGCTCGTAACCTTCTTGGTTACCATGGTAATTCTATTTACTTTTTCACAGCACCATTACTGAATTTCTTGCCAGACATTTTTCAAGATTTGTAGTAAAATAAATATATAAGACTAAAAAACGTAAAGTTTTTGCTACAAATTTTATTCTCGTCTTAAGAAAGAAAAAAGGTGGTCAAGACGTTGAGATGTCATTACGTGTTTTTATTTATTAATTTTTTTTCCCTTACACTCAACAATAATGTGACAATCCAATCTTTGAACCAAGTACCAAACTGCTTCGGTGTAGGAATTTCGGTACGACAGTCTTGACCCCCTTTTTTTTTTTTTTTTATATATCGTTTTGGGTTTAATCTTCAATGAGGTCCAGATTCCCATTATACAAAGAAATACTGGAATAAAATTAGTTTCTAACAAGGACATCCTGTTTCACACTTTAAGCTTCCGTCTATTGAACAAATTCAACTCGAGCCCTATTTGGACTGGATTAGTTTACCATGGGAAGACATTCCAATCCAGTTCGGACACGATTTATACAAACCGCCGTCAGGAAAATGTACCGTAGACCAATTTTCTGTAACCGTGTACATTTGTAGTCTTTAGGATTATAGTGGATTCTTATTTCCCATTTGCTTAACGTTTTAAGGGTAGAAGTTCAGATCTGTGAATTTGCTGTGATCGGTTTAAATGAACGATGTAGGAATATTGCGCCTTTTACACGTTAACGTCACCCAAGTTTACCACCGTTCACCATATATAAAGGTTTAACCCGTGTTTAAGACGTACACAGCTGGACCCGATGAGCAGATTTTTGGGAATGGTTAAAATCCAAGGAGGAGATGGCAACGGACTTGGGTTTTCCTTTTCCGATCTGTTCCTGGTTTCATGGATCATTATTCATAAAAACGTTTTTTCTTTTCTTTTTTCTTTTTACATTGAGATTAGAGTGAACACGTGCATTCCACATGTACTTGGAAAACACCATTTGATGCGTTTCGACCCATATTTAAAAGTAGGTTTTTTTTTTTTTTAAACCAGATGTGTTCGCTGATTTTTATAACCAGATGTGCTCGTTTGTGTTTCTTAATTATTTTTAAACACAGAGGTTTGTATTCGCAGCATCTGTATCTTTTTAGATGAAAAGCGCTGCGCTGTAATAGCGGATGGATTTTCATTCGTGGCCTGATTTCTGTTCTTTCTCCATTCGCCCAAGGCTTCACGAGGAGATTATAGACTTCTACAACTTCATGTCTCCTCGACCCGAAGAGGCCACCATGAGGCAAGAGGTAGTCGACCGAATCGAGTCGGTCATCAAGGAGCTGTGGCCAAGTGCTGACGTGAGCGAAACGACCGGTTCCTTTAAGCTTTACTTGTATGCAGTCTTGCGTTATAGCGCCAGATGATGTGTATTTATTTTTTTATTAATTTTTTTTGCTGAATGCCTTATTGACTTTTTTTAAGGCAGAGACTGCTTTCATGTGATTGGGGTGTGGCGTTATAGGAAACTAATCCACAACAGGCTACTGTGAAGTGAAGCAGTTTTTCTGCTGAAGTGTTTCTACAGTTTTTTCCCCAATTGATAATTATTACATTTAAGATTTGAGCAACACCACACACTATATGCACAAAAGTACTGGGACCCCTGGCGTTTCCATCCTTCTGTGGTTCTTCTCCAAACTGGTACCACAAAGTTTGGTACACAGTGTGTAGGTTTCAGTAGCATGCCATTTTCCACACACTTAAACGAGAAGTGTGTAGAAGATCCAAACCTGTTCCAGCATGACGATGCCCCTGTGCACAAAACAGTTCTTTTCCTATAAAACTCTGACCTCAACCCTATTGAACACCTTTGGGTTGGGATCACTGACTTCACCCTAGGATTCCTCTTCTTGTGGAACATCTTCCCAGAAGAGTAGAGGTTATTGTAACAGGAAGTCGGGATTAAATGTGGAATGGGATGTTCAAGAAAGCACATACAAATCTTATGATCAGGTGTCCACAAAATTGTCCGTATAACGTACATTTATTTTTAGAAATTTATAGTTACATTTATTTTCATATCATTTGGCAGATGCCCTTATCCAGAGCGACTTCCTACAACTGGGAATTTGAGGGTTAAGGGCCTTGCTCAAGGGTATGGGCGGTTTAGTGGCGCTGGGATTTAAACTCATGACCTTCTGCTCAGGAGTCTGACATCTTAACCTCTAAGCTCACCACCAGTAATTATATTGTGTTTCTTTTTGTTAAATGGCAACCCGTTTTTTTTTCTGTTTCATTTAAAAGCTTTTGTTCAAACACTTTTGTTTGTGTGAATTCATCTAATGGTTCTCGGAAATGAGCGCCACAGAAGGATTCTAGCTAACAGTCCGAAACAGCCGCATTCAATTAGAGCTCAGAGCTGAGAAACATATTTGAAGTGAATTTTTTTATTTTTTTTTTATTTCTTAAATAAGTTTTCATTCTGTCTCGCCAGACGTCTTGAGTTTCATCCATGTTCTCAGTTGAATGTCGCAAAAGCTAGTTCTTGTGCGTTAAACAGTCGATGAAAACCTTCTGGTTGCACCAAAACAGCGGGCTATAAGGTGCTTCTTTATTCGGTCTGAAGGATAAATAAGTAGTAGAAAAGCAGCTTTTAATCATTAATCCAGAAGCCTGAATTTTGTGATGGTAAGATTTTCATTACGTCTCTCCGTTTGCCCAGGTTCAGATATTCGGCAGCTTTAGCACTGGACTCTACCTCCCAACCAGGTAAGTTAGCGAATCTATCTATCTATCTATCTATCTATCTATCTATCTATCTATCTATCTATCTATCTATCTATCTATCTATCTGTCTGTCTGTCTGTCTATCTATCTATCTATCTATCTATCTGTCTATCTGTCTGTCTGTTAGGGGTGCAACAAAATATTGGTACACAAGTATCGCGATATTGTATTTGGCGATACTGTATAAATTTTCAAAAACGCAAAATCGTTATAAAATTGTTCGTTTGTTTGTTTCCATTTATTTCCTGGGGGCGTTGGTTTAAAAGCGATTAGTGGTATAACGTCCGCTGAAGCACTAGCTGCGTTAACTGCCTTCCGCTGACGGCAATATGATTCGTTAACCTGTGGTTTATGTTAAAATGGCACTAAAAAGCTCAGGATCAACATGTGCTGTTTGTGGGTGCACTTTGTACAGAGCTTAATTTGTGGCTTAAAGAACAGTGCTATAGAGTATATGCCTTAAAGTGCAGGATATGCAGGTCTGTCTGTCTTTATGTCTGTCTTCATTTTGTAGTTAATATGATTAAATACGCAGCTTGTCTCGTCTCCCAGAAAGCAAAAATCCTAAATAAATATTTCCATATAAAAACCTTCATCATATTGATGATTCTATATTGTTGTTTTAATGTTTATGGATTTTTCTTCTAGTACATTTGATGGCTTTTCCTAATTTCAAGCACTGCTGTGGTGTATTTAATTGAATTTATTTTTTGGTTTAATGTGGTTTCTTGACCCCTTAGCTATAACGTCATGGTGCATCATGGTATATTAACCTTGATTGGTCTGGTTGTCCAGCGAGAACTAACTTGGACTGTCTGGTCTAGTATCTTGCTGCTGTAACATCTCTGAAAGGGTTAATCTGGGTTGTGTACTGTGCAGTGACATTGACTTGGTGGTGTTTGGGAAATGGGACAGACCGCCCCTGCAGCAGTTGGAGCAGGCCCTCCGGAAAAATAACGTGGCCGAGCCATTCTCTATCAAAGTACTCGACAAAGCTACGGTGAGAGACACACTTTCACCACTAGGGGCAGCGCTTACGGTTTAACATGGATTGGGTTTCTCCTGACTGGTTCTCTTAACAGTTTTTTTTTTTTAACGCAGGTACCAATTATTAAACTGACCGATCAGGAAACAGATGTCAAAGTGGACATCAGTTTTAACGTAGAGACTGGAGTCAAAGCTGCCCGTTTCATCAAGGATTACGTGAAGGTAAATTTAATTGTATTTCCTCCTCAATTATTTTATTCTGCAAAGCGCCCAAGTACTAAATGACAATTTATCAAGGCAGAGGCTCTAAAGTGCTTAATTTCAGATTTGCGTATTCGTGGTACGACCGTGTTCCCACTTCCTTCATTGACATGTCGGTTTAATGGTTTTCTAACACAGAGTGATAGACGAGCGTTTTATTCCTTTATTCTCTTCAGTCGTTCTCATCCGATCCTTCTACTCGCACACACAGGGTTGCGGAGAGCCGGAAAACTTTTTATGGGAACGTCGTGTTGGGGATTTTGGACATATTTCAAGTTGAAAAGTTACCAGGAATTTATAGGAGTTTAATGGGAATTTATTGGAAATTTTGGGAAATGTGTATGAGCTGTATTATAAATCATGTGCAAGCATAAATATCAACATTTTGTTTGGTCATAAGCTGTGTGCATGAGATGAATGAAATTCCCGTTTTATTCCCAGGATTTCCTGTTCATGCCCAGGGAAAGTCTCCGGTCTTGAAAACTCCTTTTACAGATTCCAAAGCTTGAACGTTCATGCTAATACCACTGTCAGCTACGTAGTTGCATATGTGTTTGATTGTCTGTTTGTGTAACATGGTGAGGCTGGGCATGTAGCATCATGGCTTGTGTGAGGCAAGATTATAGAATGTAGCCTGTGGATTTTCTTATCCGTCATTATTGACTCTGTTTTCTTTGAAATGCATACAATAACCTCATTCTGTCGTTCCTCGTAGCACTCGGCTCGCTTCTCAGGCAGTGTTAACAGGTAGAGTTTGACTTGAAGCATTAGCAAACCCCGCTGGCAGTTTGCTAGCATTTTCCCAGTACACAGTCTAGAAGAGGAATAAGCGTACAATGAGCTGTACGTTGTGTCTGAATTTTTTTTTTCCCCGCGCCGGTTTTTCCGTCGTCGCACCTCTTCTGGTCTGAATCCGAGCCAAAACGTTCCTGCTGCTTCAAACAGATGGCTCGGTCTCGTGTAAAATAAGCCTCATCTACAGTGTGTGTGTTCGTTTTTTCTGAAGCGTTTTTTTTCTTCTCTTTGGCAGAAGTATACCGTGCTGCCTTACTTGATTTTCGTGCTGAAGCAATTCCTCCTGCAGAGGGATCTGAACGAGGTGTTTACTGGAGGCATCAGCTCCTACAGCCTCATCCTGATGGTCATCAGCTTCCTGCAGGTCGGTGCAAGGTGTATAAAAAGTCCTGAGGGGGGTGGGGTTCATTTATGTAAAATCTATTATGATAGGGGTGTCTAGTAGACTTCCACCGATTTAGCTCCATAGCTAGGTTGGATCGTACCTGTCGATACCCGAGTAATCAAACTTTTATTATGGATACTGTATAAAAAAAAAAAAAGGTAAAATTGTACTGAAATAAAAAAAATAATAATAATAATAATTTAATTTCAATTAAATGTAATTAAATGTAATTGTATAAATAATAAATTATAAATAATCTCGTGTGTAAAAACAAACGGCACGTGGCTTCAGTGATTTGCCTCTAGAGGCCGCTCTCGTAATAATCTTTTAAGCCGCTGCAGCAAGAATGCAACCCGGAAAAACTATGGATCTTTGACGATAATTCCAGCAATCAACTATCTGTGTTTTTTTTTGTTGTTTTTTTAAGACAAAGTATGTGGACACCTGATGATCAAACCTTGGGTGTTCTCCAGTGCTTCATAATTACCACACTCAAAAAACTTTTTCATCCTTTCCAGTCATATCTAAACTCTCAGTAATTGTGTATATAGACATTATTCAGGAAAATCAGGCTTGCACCGAGAAGCATTACGTCAGTCTTTAACCAATCGGCTCTTCTTATTCTAGCTCCACCCCCGAATCGACGCCAGAACTCCCAACACCAACCTCGGCATTCTGCTCATCGAGTTTTTCGAGCTGTACGGCCGGCATTTCAACTACCTGAAAACGGGCATCAGGATAAAGAACGGCGGTGCCTACATGGCCAAAGAGGACATCATGAAAGCCATGAGCAATGGCTACAGGCCGTCCATGCTTTGCATCGAGGACCCTCTTCTTCCAGGTGCTAAATTTAAAACTCATGTTTGCGCCAAATATCAATAACCTTCGTTACACCACAGCAAGAATTTATACCATAAATTTTTTTTTATTTATGATTTTTTTTTTTCCCTCTCTTAAAATACACCATGCCAGATGGTCTACAGCAAACACACACTCACACGCACACCATGCTATGATATTATGATGTTTTGCATCATTGACCCTTGTTCTGCAGTGTATGCTTTTGTTAATTCAATGTTTATAA
Source organism: Silurus asotus (assembly GCA_024362625.1). NCBI lineage: Eukaryota > Metazoa > Chordata > Actinopteri > Siluriformes > Siluridae > Silurus > Silurus asotus. The sequence goes on from MU551630.1 coordinate 1,976,081, forward strand.
GTGGAAGAAAAAAAATGATCTGGAAAAGTATGAACTCTCAGAAATTTATCTCGTGAGGAAAATCTTCACGAGAGGATCGTGAAACCATGATAGACGCTCTCTCGGATTGTACCACAGACGTAAAACGGATTTTTGCCGTTTTGGAGACTCCAGTCGTCTAGACGTCAAAATTTGTCAAACTTGCTCAAATCCTTACGCTCGCCCATTTTTCCTGCTTCCAACACGTCAACTTTGAGAACAAAATCTTCACTTGCTGCCTAATAAATATCTAATGTTCTAACAGGTGCCATGATGAAAAGATAGTATAGTTCACTTCACTGCTCATAATGTTATAATGTCATGATGTCCTGTCTGGTCGGTGTTTCTAGGTTTCTACACTGGATTTACTGTTTTCTATTCGTGATTATAGAGTTGTTTGTTTAGTTTTTTTTTTGTTCTGCTTCAGGTAACGATGTGGGCAGGAGCTCGTACGGAGCCATGCAGGTGAAACACGTGTTCGACTACGCCTACATCGTCCTCAGCCATGCAGTTTCACCCCTGGCAAACTCCTACCCCAACAAAGACAGCGACAGGTAAGGCAACACTCGCGTTCCGCCAGAACAGCTAACGCCGAAAATAATTTTTTTATTTTAATCGGTCTTCATGATGTTTCGCCACAGCACTTTGGGACGCATCATCAAAGTCACACAGGAAGTGATCGACTACAGGGAGTGGATCGTCAACAAGTGGGGAAGCAAGCGACCCAACAGGAGTAACGGTACGCTTTAAAGGACACTCGGTCTCCTCTCAGGAGGAAAGGTTCAGGCTGGTTGCAAAGCTCACTAAGAGATTCAGCAGCAGATTCATTAAAATCTGATGAGGGTAGCAGATCTAATGGGATCTCTGCAGCATGTCAGGAGTTCTTCTCGCTCGCTCAGCAGTACGTCCACTAGCCAGTCCCTTGACGCCTCCTTAATGAGTGTAAATATATCAGACGGTTTTTATTAGGTTGGAGTTTGGTGTGTGTGAGGACGGCAGCCGTGGGGGAATCCAGGATTTGCATAAAGGTGAACGTTTGATGTTCTTTATGTCTGAGCTGAAATGCAGTATACAGACAAAAGTTGTCACGTGACGTACTTTTTTTTTTTTCAGTACGTCCACTAGCCAGTCCCTTGACGCCTCCTTAATGAGTGTAAATATATCAGATGGTTTTTATTAGGTTGGAGTTTGGTGTGCGTGAGGACGGCAGCCGTGGGGGAATCCAGGATTTGCATAAAGGTGAACGTTTGATGTTCTTTTTGTCTGAGCTGAAGTTCAGTATACAGACAAAAGTTGTCACGTGACATACTTTTTTTTTTTTTTTGCTTCAACTAAGAGACCCGGCAGTGATCAACATTTTAATTCAAATTTGGTTTCATTACAGAAACATATCAAAGATCACTGTTTAAAAGAACTATCTACAGCAGATACCATGAAGCAGATACCATGAAGAAAAATTTAATTCTTGTGATCAGCCAGTCAGCGCTGGTGCTCGTCTGTGTGCCCGATGCCATAAATGGTTATGATTATTATCCATGAGGCTGCGATGATGCTGCCTCTGGAGCACGCTCTTATGCAGAATACACAAATAAATTAAGTGCCGATCACGAGGAACGCACATGGACACTTGGGGGGGACAATCACACTGGAACACTTTAAATCTGGTCTACTGTCACCCTTTCTCTCTAATATATATATTAATATATATAAATAATATATATTTTTTTTACATTTTAGTTTTTTTGTTAGTTTGTTTTTATATCCCTATTTATTTTTTTTTCTGTACTTTTTCAAATTGTATTTATTTTAATCATTCTCTTTCTATTTACGTATAAATACAATTTGATTTGGACGTTCCGCTTTGGCGACCCCTACTGGGAGAAACCGGAAGAAGATGATTTGATTTGATTTGACATCTCTGGTTATGTGGAGATCGCGAGAGATCACGAAGACGCGTTCATGAGAAAACGAGAAAGATACAAAATATCATAAATCATGGCCTCTTAGGAGTTCCGTAGCGATCGCTGTTCTCAGAGATAAAAACGTCCTACGTATGATGGCTGAAAAGAGTAAACATATGGAAATTGATTTGATGTTAATAACGTTCCTTTCATTTGATCTTGTGACCTTCCGATCCAAAGTCCAATGCCTTACTAATATAATCAAATCTACAGCCTGATTCTTATTGCACTGTTTGTGTGTTTTTACTCAGGTCCTGCTCATAAAGACTTGGGGGAGCAGGTGGACTCCAGCACTCTGCTCAGTGTTGGAGTGGAGGAGCAGCAGCAACTCCAGAGGGACTCCGTGTCTCCTAACAGTGCCGACTCCCCCATGTCTCTGTCCAGCCCTCAGCAGCACTCGTCTGCTTCCTCTCTGTCAGGCAGCGACATTGTAAGCGTTACATTCCTCTCCCACACCTTCACCCATGAGTGCTTCTTATACACCCCCCCCCCCCATTCCTCTCCCACACCTTCACCCATGAGTGCTTCTTATACCCCCCCCCCCCTCTCTCACCCCCACTGTCCTCCTTTCTTCTTTAATTTAGAATCTCTTTTTATCCATTTTCCTCTACAATTCCTCATTGATTCCTCTATCAATGACTGAGCTAACACTCCATGCCCTCTCTCTCTCTCTCTGTTTGTCTCTCTTTGCTTTGAAGGACTCGGACTGCACGCCGTGCGTGGCTCCAGCAGCGCCCTCCTACCCTCTGCAGAAGCTGGCACTGGGCATGTTGCCCGCTGAGCTGCAGATGGGCACGGGCAAGACAAACCTCACCATGCCACTCACAATGCCTGCTGCCAACCAGGTGAGCAAAAGAATGGACAGCATCTCTCTTTGAGCACGCTTTCTGAATAGAGAGAGAAAAACAGCATTATTTAAGAAAAGTAAAGAACTGTGCCATAGTGTTTTTTTTTTAAAAAAAGGAAACATATAATAATGATGTGAAGCATGAGTTTACTTACAACCCTCTCTAATGTATCTTCTTTAGACGAGAGTTTCGATGCCCAGGAGTCTTCCTCTCCACGTTTTACCTGGCAGACAGGTGTGTGTATATTTGTGTGTGTGTGTGTGTGTGTTTGAGTCCCCGATTTACGAACGAGTTCCGTTTCCCGAGAACATGTTCGTAAGTCCAACAAAGTGAGGTTTGACACAAATATACAGTGTAATGCATAAAAAAACACGCACACACAAAACACTGTAAATAAAATATTTTATCCTCGCTATTTTCACCTCGTTCCAATCCCTCATTTATTTTAATTTGTTTTCTCAATTACACTTTTGTTTCCACGACATTTGACTTGACGTGCGTTTGATATACGGCGGTGCTGCAACGAGTTTTTCGCAAGAACATGACCGGAGGACGACGAGATCAGGAAGACCTTCGACAAGCTCAATCACCGATAATGTCTTGTGCATGTCATGATCGCCATAAATGATCCACCCGATCTCACCTACGCGTCCACACTACTGCAGATTTGACTCCTGTGGATTTCAAAGGTCACGGTTTTGAAACTATGGAGATCATACCAGCGAGGATTGTAGAAGATGCCTGACACGTTTGGGAAAGATTTCCAGGATCGTATTCCTGAAGTGGCCACATGCGATTTCCACATGTATTAGGAGGGTAATGTTGCGTGCCGGGCGAGAGCACATTTACCTTCACTTCAAGGAGAAATATTTTCCGTCCCGAATTTAAGCTGGTTTTTCCATCCATGTGTGGTTCTTCTCCAAACTCTTACAACAAGGTTGGAGGCACCCAATTGTATAAGATGCCTTTGGAATCACTGCAGGATTCTTTTGAACTCGAAGATCCAAAACACAGAGAGTGCACAAAGTCAGCTCCATAAAGATATGGGTTGGAGTGGAAGATCTCCTGCGATAGAACTCTGAACTCCACCTTATTGAACACTGCACCCTACATCAGCACCCTACAAAGAATTCTCTGAGGCAGGATTGTATCGAGGCACAGATCTGGGGAAGGGTACAGAAAGATTTCTCCAGCATTAAAGTCCCAAATTATCCGTAAATGGAACAAGATTGGAACCACCAGGACTCTTCCTAGAGCGGGCCGCCTTTGAGCTGGATCTTTATCTTCGGGAAGAGGGCGAAGTCCGCAGGAGCCGAATCTGGCGAGTAGGATAAGTGTGTAAGTGAGATCATGTGGATTTGTTCTCAGACGATCATCATGCACGAATGGTTTTGACACGGTTGAAGGTTGAGCTAGGGTCTTTCAGTGAAGGTCTCTCGTTCTTGAAATGTGCAACTCGGAACACCTCAGACGATTCGTTGCAGCATCGTTGTGGGTCAAACGTATATGTCAACCGTCACTTTGGCAGATTTGGCCAGTGTAGGTATATAACTGGCTGCAGAACAATTTGTATCACCCGATTTCTCAATCCAGACATAAGAATTCAAAAGCTGGACTGACCCTTTTTTTTCTTTTTCCTCTCTTTCTCTCCACGTGTGTAAACAGCATTCTAGTCCCAAGGGCTTCTACAACCCGGTTTTACCAAACGGCCACCTGCAGTTCAACCGCAACGCGTGGCGCCATAAGAAGAGGGACAGTCTACCGGCCAGCGTCAGTAGATAAACACGGTGTACCCCTCCTTCCCTTTTTCCTCCTCCTCCTCCTCCTCCTATTCCTCCGGTCATAAAACGATGAAAACTCGACAAGGCCTCCTGCTGGCGGGGCGCGAGCCGAGAGACCAGCAGCTTTCTGCCGCAGCTCGTCGCTCAGTAGCTGCGCTATCGGTGGTGCTACCTTTACTCTTTCGGACTTCATCTGTGCATGTGTGTGAATTTCCGAACACTCCACCCACTACCCCTTGAAGAAAACCCTGACGATCTACTTCATGATTTCTGGAGATAATCTTCTCGTCGTCGTCGTTACTTTTTCCCCCCGTCCGAGTTTCCTTTTCACTGTAGAGGGTGTTATTGTTTTCTGAAGGGACCTCGTGCACAGACACTAAATTCACAGGCTTACATCAGTATTATAATTAGGGGTAAGAAATTGTTTGTGTATTTTTTTTATTTATTTTTTTTTTGTCACTGTGTGTGTGTGTGTGTGTGTGTGTGTGTGTGTGTACAAGCAATCACAGGTGTTTGAGCAGATGGCTGGAGTTGGTTATTTGTGCAATAACTTTTTTTTTTGTTTTCTTTTATTTTTCTTCATTTTCACTTTTGGTTCACTTTTGTGAGGACGATAATTTAATTATGCATCGAGATTTGTTTTGGGTTTTTTCTTCTTTTTTTTTTTTTTTTAAATCGCTTTTATTTTTTATAGAGTTTTTAATTTCCGTAAAAGGTAAAAACTCTTGAAGCTTTATTTGAGAAATTTAGGAAGCGATGATTTCGTCATCGCCTCATGCCCGACCCTGACCACTGAGTGGGACGGGTGCTGCATTTAATGAGCCGTGCGTGTGTATGTGTGTGTGTGTGTGTGTGTGTATATACGTGTGCGCTCGTGTTGCAAGATGATTTTAAACAGTCTGTCTGCAGGTGGCACCATTTCCTTGTTTGTCCCCGGAATTTCTCAGCACTCTTGTTTTGTGTGTGTGTGTGTGTGTGTGTGTGTGTGTGTTGGAGGGGAGGGGGGGGTGTTGGCAAGAGTGAATGGGTGTGTATGCTGGAACACGGGTCTGTCTTAGCCGTAGCTCAGCTTACATAAGTGCTACGCTGCAAGACAGCCCAAGAAGCCTAAATCCCAGCACTCCAACCTCCTCGTTAGGCCGTGTGTGTGGGTGTGCATGTGTGGGTGTGTGTGTGGGTGTGTTTCCCTTTTAGACAGCTCTGCGTGTAAGTACCTACGGGGAGCTCGCGAAGCTGAACCGAACACGCAGCTGAGAGACGGGTCAAATCGTCTCGACTCGGACTCCCTGAGCTCTCGCGTCGGCACCCAAATTCGAAGAACGACAAGAAAGGGAACTTAGTCTGATTCCTTTCTGGAATCTTAATGTGTATTTCCAGGTACTATTTTATTGCCTTGTCAGGTTTTGTTTGTTTTTGTTTTATTTTATTCCTGTACTGTATAATATTTCCTGTCTGTATATAGCACACTAAACTGTATTGCTGTTATCTCGGATGGTTTCAGGCGTACAGGTTATTGTAACTATGCAAATGGAGTTTAAATCCTTCTTCGTTTGACAACCCCAACTTAAAGCCAGAGAGGAACAACGAGAACGAATCTGAATCTTGAAAAAAAGAAAAAAAAAACCCACATAAATAAAAACGGGGCACTTCAGTTTAGCAACATGTAAACAGTTTGTGTATGCAAAAAAAAAAAAAAAGGAAAAAATCAAGGAAAAAAAAAAGTTTGCAGCTTTCCCAGTGTTTTTGAAGCACTTGGAGTCTCTCTCTCTCTCTCTCTCTCTCTCTCTCTCTCTTTCTCTCTCCCCGTCTCCCCCTCTCCCCTTTACTCTTTGTGAGAGAACGCCCCTAATTCGGTACCGAACACGTTGTTTTTTTTTTTGTTTTTTTTAAATGCACACAGAGGCCATAATATAACGTCACAGAGACGTCCCACACACACCTTTCAGCTCTGAGAGTGATGTCATTAATGTAATAGGAGGCAAATATTATGACAGCAGTATCTGCTTTTAGGTAGAAACCAACTTTTGTGGGCAAAAAATCTGAGCTCATAATCAAATGTTATTATTATTGTTATTATTATTATTATTATTGATGATGAGCAAATGAATAGACAGACTTTCGGAATAATAATGGCTGTGTGTATGTTCTTGGCTTTGAATCCGATCAACACAGACTTCCAGTACAGTCCTGAGCGCTGAACTCCCGTAAAAGATGTGAGCAAACGATTCTCTGTACGGCCAAACAGCCCTAAACTTGGCACGCCCAGCATTTAAAGAGGTCAATTAAAGAAATTTTTTTTTTTTTTTTCTTTTTTTTGCTGTTTCACCTTAATATTTTTATGTACTTTATTTTCTATTTTATTTTTTAAATAAAAACCCTTAAAAACCACCCACACGTGCGGTTGCAGTTATTGATCGTTTCGCCATATCAAGCTGTGTGTGTGTGGGAGTTGATGTGCCACTAGAAGGCATCCTCACTCTTTCACAATCTTCTTCTGCTTGATTCTACAAACCTTTTACCCAGGATTTTTAGGATTTAGACTTTTTTCATTCATTGAATCCCTATTTCCTGTTATAATATGGATTTACCTTCTGGGAAGAAGTTCCACTAAATATTGGATTTCTGCTCGTTCAGCCGTTATGTTGTTAGTAAATTCATTTACTGATGGTGAGGTGAGGAGGGCTGGGGTGCAGTCAGCGTTCCAGTTCATCCCAAAGGGTTTCAGCAGGGTTCAGGTCAGAGCGCTATAGCGGGCCAGTCAACATCTTTCACTCTAACCAGAATAAACCATATTTTAAAGTGAAAATTTGATGCTCCCACATCCAAAAGCCTTCTATATAATGGTAATGGTCTGATTTCAGCTTTGTGGTAACAGATTTTGGTGGAGAAATCAGGTGTCCCAATACTTTTGTCTGTAGTGTTTTTTTTTTGTTTTTTTTTAATAAGACAAAATAATTAAAAGTTGCTCAGTCTAGAAACCTTTCCTGGGTGAAAATATTATTACAAATAATAAAATAGATTTATAATTGTTTATTAGTATGAAATTTATATGGACTGACTATAATTGTTTACAGGAATTATAAATCTAATTCACACTTCTGTTGTAGAATGTGAACTTTTCTGCATTTTGAGATTTGGAATTTAACATTCATTGGTGATGATGATGATGTGTCTTTGTGACCCAAAAATTGGGTACAGATGTGGTATAGAGAGAAGCACCGTGAACGTTTCAGCTACAGTCTCATGAACGCTGCTTAAAGGGGATGCTCAGATGTGAGTCTTTTCGCTCCTCGTTACACGTGCACACGTGGGATTGGTGGGAAAGTCGAAAAAAAAAAAAACGAGAGCAAAACGTTTGAAGTAAATTCATAATTCATTGTTTTTCCCTTTAGCTCAGTTTCAGAAGCAGTGCTGAGACGGAGTATCAGCTCCCTGAATTATTTCAAATCGGTTTCATCAGAATGGGAATCATTTAAGATGATGTTGAGGTGGAATTTCAAATTAATCAATCAATTTCCTTTTCATACAGTTTTAAGTTGATCTTAATGGTCATTTTGCTACATATGGAGAGATGCTAAGGAACAAAAATGAGAATGCTTTCGAAAGTTAAAGTGTTCATAGTGTATTTTAATCAATGAACAAAATGGAAAGTACATGAACAAAAGAAATCCATAACAAATTAATATTTGGTATGAACACATTTCGGTTTTCAATTCTTACTTTTGCACATTTTGTACACTTGTACAAAGTCAGGAATTTTTGTAGGATCAGATTCCGGTGTATGATTAACCAATTATACTAAGCAGATGCTAATGATCATTAATTTCATTCTGTATGTAGGTTCAAACCCAGTAAACCGAAACAGCTGTGTAGGACTCTTGGGTGGGTCACAGCCAAATTCATCTAAGGTGAGGTTGTGGAGGACAGTTATATGTCACAGGTGATACACCATGGCAAGACTGAGCACTGCAAAAAGACACAAGTTGGATCTACTGCATCAGCAAACGTTTTTCCAGGCAGCGATTTCAAAGCATTTTAAGATATGCTGTTCAAGCTATTTAAAAAAACCCACAAACAGCCAATGTTGAGGACCATAAACGCAGTGGTCGGCCCAGGAAACTTTATGTAGCAGATAAAAGACACATCAAACTTCATTTATTTTGACATCAGAAGATGTCCATCAGTAAAGATCTGGCAGAAAGTAGTAGGATCCTGGTACACCTATTTACTGTCTGGAGAAGTCTGGCCAGAAGTGATCTTCATGCTAGAAATGCACAGAAAATGCCATATTTCTGTTGAAAAAAAAACACCTGACATGCATAAAACCAGAGGAACTGGGGTGCAGCAAAAAAAATAAATAGGCGCAGGTGGTCTGGACTGATGAGTTACAAATAAATATTTGGTAGTAGCAGGAGGCAAGTTGTTTGCTGAAAGCCTGTAGTACAATAACGAGTGTCTGCAGGCAACAGTGAAGCATGGTGGAGGTTTCCTGCAAGTTTGTGGCTGCATTTCTACAAATAGTGTTTGTGATTTGTTCAGGATTAATGGTATCTTCAATGCTGACAAATAAAGGCAGATACTAATATAAACGTATTCATCATGCAATACCATCAGGGAGGTGTTTGATTGGCCCCAAATTTATTCTGCAACAGAAATTCAAAACATCAGCCAATGTCATTAAAATATTATCTTTTAGTGTAGAGAAAAACAAGAAGTCCTTGAAGTGATGTTTTGCTTTCAGCAACACCTCACCTTTTGTATTTTTCCAAGCAGCTGTTTTTATGCTGTGTTTTCCCATGTGGGCAGCATCAGAGGGGAAAACAGAGCCCAATCAATCAGGAATCAGGTTGTTGGTGTTTGAAAACACATAAATTAGAATACATTAATATAGAACAGTGGTGAAATCAACTTATGAACAGGAGAGCACCGTGAGGAGCTTTTCTGCCCGGTTCATAAAACGACTTTGATTTTACAGTGTCGCACCACTTCAGAAAACAAAGAAGCAGCTGGATTGTTTTATTTCCTTTTTCCAAGTCAATTCATTGCATTCCTGGAGCCTGTTGGGGACACGATGGTTTAAGGTGTTTCTCTTCTTTTTTTAAGAGACTCGATTTGCATTTAGAAAGCATTTCTTTTGTTGTTATTGTAAACGCAATTCTACGGAAATAGAGAAGTGTAGAAGTACTTGTAATGCTAGAACTTATAGCTATATATTGAAGAAGGCACAGCATGTGTGCATAGGGATCATTTCTACATGACTTTTTCCAGCTATATTTAGTTCTTCCCAAATCTGTTACTATAAAGTTGGAGCCACACAATTGTATACAATGTATTTGGATGCAATGGCATCAAATTTCCCATTCACTTGAACTAGGAGACTCCAACCTGCTCCAGCATGACAATGATGCTGTGCACAAATCCAGCTCCATGAAGATTACCTGGGTTGGATATGATGAAAGGTCTTGAGTGGCCTGCTTTAGAGATCCGACCTCAACCCTAATGAACACCTTTGGATTGAATTGGAACACTGATTGCACCCCAGGCCTCCTCACATCATCTACATCAGTGCATCACTTTGCTAACACCCTTAAACACAAATCTCCATAAGCTCTAGTGGAACATCTTCCCAGAGGAGTGGAGTTTATTATAACAGCATGTACAGGGACTAAATGTGGAACAGGACAAGCGTATGTTTCCAGAGGTCAGGTGTGCATAAACTTTTTTCCATATATTGTGTAGCAATGCGGATTTTTTGAGCCCAGACAATACAGGCTACGACATTATAAAAATGCTAAATGATTGCAAAGCTTTTCCAATTACAAAAAGCATCTGTGCAGACTCAGTAAGCAGAGATAACGAGGACATGGTTCTCACCTGGCATGTGTGCCCAGATGCTTTCAGATTTCCCGCATTTTTTTTTCTTCAGTATGTTGGCACCTTTACATTAATCATTTGTGCAAAATGCCATCCAGGGTCCTTACAATCCATTTTAATGATTCCAGTAAACAATGTTCTATAAATAACACTGAGAGATAGGCATGATAGATGTGAATTCCGAACTTTCGAGCCACTCGTGGTTTCTCGTGAACTATCAGATTTTCGTGAGGTACTCTAGGTCCGGTTCCACTGAGGTATTGAGGTTTCACTGTACACGGTTGCTTGATGTGTTCTTCAAATAATGAGTCACAGAACATTCACATTTATTGCATTTGGCAGACGTCCTTATCCAGAGTGACTTACAACTGAGCAGGGTTACGGGCCTTGTTCAAGGGCCCAGCAGTGGCAGCTCAGTTTTGGTGGGATTTGAACCTGTGACCTTTCGATCCGAAGTCCAATGCCTTAACCACTGAGCAAACAATGAAAGGGGTGTATATGTGTATGACAGAATTACAGATTAAAGTGACCCAGTGTGATTGTTATTAAAGTGTCCATGTGCTGGTAAAAAAAGTGGCACAGTGCTGTGCCAGTCCAGAGTTAAAGTGACATTCAATAATGCAAAAAAATGTGAAGCAAAAGGAAAAACCACACTGAGAGAGAAGTACAGGTACTAAGAGTTTCTTGGTTTAGACTCCGAATGGCCTGCAGGAAGAAGCTCCTCCTCTTTCTCTCTGTGTTTGCGCTTCCCTGAACACAACTATGAAAAGAGTCCATTGTTGGGATTGGCTGAGGTCCTTCACAATCTTCCTGGCCCTGGTCCAGCACTGCTTGCTGTAGATGTCCTGCAGGTCAGGGAGCTCGGTGCAGATGATACGTTCAGTTGACCGCACCACCCTCTGGAGGGTTCGTTCTGCATGGTGCTGTTAAGAGTATAATATAATGTACTTTTTTTTTTTTGGATGCCTGAAGATGTTTAAAAGTAAATGTGGTAAGAAACTGCTGCTGCGGAAGTCTTTATAGTCGTTTTATTTAAACACTTGCATCATTCGAATATAGTATCGTGTGCTACAGTGTAGTATAGAATGGTATAATATAGTGTACACTGTAGTACACTATACTAAGTTTTTAATCATTTGCCTTTTTCATGGTTTATAGGACTGTGCAGATAACAATCCAGACGACTGTTTGCTCTTAAATATCGCTTACAGAACTTGGACGTACGCTTCAGCTCATTGTCTTGTTGTATGGTAAAGACGATTCCAAGTAGCTGCAATCCAGTGTTGAAATGTGGAATGGTTGCCATGTTGATTCCTTTTTTCACCTGGATTAAGTCTCCAACCTTCCCTGCTCCAAAACAACCCCAAACCATTAAGTTTCCACCTCCATGTTTGACTGTGGATGTGAGGCAGTCTGATAACATCTTCTCTCATGCTCTCTGTCTTACAGAAGTTCTTCTGTTAGAGACAAAAATGTCAGGACTCATCTGTCTAAAGAACTTTCCACCAGTCATTTACTGTCGATTATATGTTTTTGCCTTGTACATAGTTTACTGCCTATAAACAATAAGAACATGCATGTGCCTCCCAAAAACCATAAACCTAACCCTAGTAGTACAGTATAGTATTGTATAGTAACCAAATACTAGTTTAGGAAAGGAATAAAATAAAAAAACAAGTCAACAAAGAGCATTCAACAATGCTTTCATGCCGTGCTCTAATTACAGCCTCACCACCAAACACAGCATCAAAGCTATTGGACAGTGATTACATTTCATAGTGACACTGCTGCAAAGTGCTTAGAAAAGTGAAATGTAACACTGCAGGGAATTAGATTCCATTAAAACAAAGCAATTTCCTCCTGATTATTTTCCACTGATGAGATCAAATGAAGTAAGAATAACATGAAGCATGTTTCTCATGACGGTATCAATTTCACGTTCTTTTGACGGTATCAATTTTCACGTAATTTCACGCCCAATCCCTTTTTTTTAATCCTCTGTTTAGGATTTAGCTTTTAAAAGCTGCAAGATGCTGATGCACGTTCAACTCTTAAAAAGCAAAGCGTGACGAATTTTTATTAAAGAGCTCGAGCAGGCTGAGAAAGCGTAGTGTTTTGCGCACATCTGGTTCGGTGGTGAATTTGACTCCAATTAAATTCGTTTTTATTTGTACGGCACATTTAACTATAGACATGCTTACGAAGCAGATTCACAGCTTTAAAAAGTTGTAAAAAAATGTTTTTTTAATGTATAAGTTTACTGCCTGTATGTTTGTTCCTATAATGATAAGTATATAATATATTAAATATAAAGCAATAAAACCAAGAATAAAATCTCCAAAACGACTTCCTATTGAAATACATTACATTTAAAGTCGTCCTCAGTGACACGAAAAAAGAGGGAAATTCGTGTATGAACACAATAGATCAATTTCAGGACTATATCACAAAATGCATGAAACCTTGAGAGGTTCCAGACTCAAAAGGGAACCCATCTGGGTTACCGAGCGACTGTCCATTCATTATAGTTCCATTGTTTTTGAGTTGTACTGTTAAGTGATGGGGCTTAAATTCAGAACTGCTCATGCAAACTGTGCTCTTGAGTCAGACAAGGTTCTGGAGGAACGTTGTCTCGTTTTTACTGTGTTCTGTGTACCACTGTGTATAGTAAAAAAATGACAATAAAAGCCACTTGACTTGACTTGACTTGACTTGACTTGACTTGACTTGACTTGACTTGACAGGACAGGACAGGACAAATCCATCCTCAAGTTGCTCAGTAACTTCAGGGATCTTTAGGCTGTAGAAACCTAGTTTCTTTTTAGTCCTCTTTTTTATAACTTGTTCATTTGTGCCCTGTTCAGATAGAAACTAAAACTTTTGTATTCAATTCCATGGAAACTGTCTAATTAGTGCTGTAACAATAATTTAATTCAACTTTACTTTTTCCCTCCAATTAATTTATCCTCTTCTCGTCTTTTTTTTTCTCACACTTCTTTGTCAGTTCAAACGAATTGTCCAAACTTGTTAAAAAACTTCTGACTAACCAAAGTGTCTGCTTCCAGGCGGATTAACTGCGAGGTGCAGCAGACCGTGACGGCGCTAGGCGACCCGTCCGAGCCCGGCCGCTCCACTGACTCTGCAAATGAAAGCCAAGAAAAGATTGTGGTGGATTTGCATGTCACCTTCAAAACCTATTTCATTTCAAGCGGTGCCCTGTTTAACGTGACCTGATTAAACGCGATCGGGCCGTGATTACGGACTTGTGCTGTTCACCTTCATGTGTATGATACAGATGCAAAGAAAAAGAACCCTCCATTTGGTGTTGTTGACTTTATTGAAGGACTTTTACCCTGATCTGTTTAGGACCGAATAAATTACTGTTCACAATATATACAATAATCTCTAGATAATGAACCTGATTTCTTTTTGCAGGTTTGCCAAGGTGATGCACAGTAGCCCTTTTTTAATAGTTACGACTGGATTATAAACCAGCTATGAGATTTATTATGGCTTTTACCCAAGACTTCTAATAGTTACAGTATGGCTTAATTCCAGGACAGCTGTATGATATATTGAGCTGGTCTAGTGTCCATTTTATCTATTAGATCATTACAGCGAGTAGATGGTCTACAGCACATTGCCTCCATTACTGTGGCGGGAGTGGCAATAATATGTAAAACATTTGAAATGGATTGGGTTCCAGCCACAAAAAGCACAGTCTGATGCAGTGGCTGTCCTAAACTATTCATTGTGTATGTAAGTCTTTACAGAGCCTCATGGTTAATGAGATCATCGGTCCATTTTTCTGGGCAGACTCAGTGGAGTCACAGTACTGGAAAGCAAGATAGAGAAAAAAAATGAGAGAGAGAGAGAGAGAGAGAGAGAGAGAGAGAGAGACAGTTTCAGCCATTAGTGTAGAAGGCCATAATGGAGGCAGATTAATGAAGTCCCTTGGAGCTTCGCTTAAAATGGTGTGCTGTTCCATGTGTCTGTTCGTTACACCTATTTAAAAAGAGATTGCCTCCAAGCTGGTTAAATATGCTTAAAACCAAATTAAGTGCTCCCTCAGTGCCGGAGTTTTTCACGAGCTGAAGATTTGTTTGGTTTTCTTTTCTCAAATAGTCCAAAATACCAAAAAGCTGAAATGTCACTCTGGAATGTTTTTCCACTGAGGAGATGATCGACTCATTTTCTCAGGTCTCTAGAACTCTGGAGCTAAAAGTAAGTCATTTGCTTCATTAAGCAGTGGTAGCTCAGTGGTTAAGGCTTTGGGTTATTGATCGGCAGGTTAAGGGGGGTTCAAGCCCCCGTATTCAATAGAATTTATTGTAGGCAATCTGCATATCAACTATTAAATTTATTAAACTTAACACAAAAAACATTGTTTGTAATAAATTTTACCAGCAATGAGGGGTAATGTAATTTATTTTGTACTAAGCATACACTCTATGGACAAAGGTTTTAGATACCTGTTCACATTTAATCTTTATTTGCTGTTCCACTCTTCTGGGAAGATGTTCCACTAGATTTATGGTAGTGTCCTTGTGAAGATTTGTGCTCATTCAGATACAAGAGTGGTAGTAAAGTCAGTGAGGTGTAGATGAGGTGAGCAGGCCTGTGGCACAGTCAGTGTTCACATTCCTTCGGGAGCTCATTAGGTCGATGTCAGAGCTTTATAGCAGGCCACTCAAGATCTTCCACTCCAACTCATGTAAGCCATATCTTCAGGGAGCTCTCTTTGTGCACTCTATGTCATGCTGGAACAGGTTTGGGTCTCCTAATTCAAGCAAAGTGAAATTTTACTGGCATCCTATACAAATGTGTGCCTCTGAAGTTGGGATAGTTTGGGGAAGAACTCCATAATAATTTAATCCAAATACTTTCAACAATTGCAAATACGGATGAAACGGCGTAGCAGTTCGGAGAGGAAGGACCACCGATTCATACTTCGCAGCTCAAGAATCCATAATCACCTCTGCTCATACTTCACCAAGACGCTAATCTGTAATTACTAAAAGAGAGAAGCATGACTGATCCATCTCAATGATACTTCACACTGGCACAAAGCCATGCGTAGAGTCATGTACAACTCATTAATGCACTTATTGAAGAGAAAAGGTGTTCGTGAATGCGTGTCAGCTCTTTCGGCATGGTAGCACTTCCTTCCTGTCTAAAATTCTCAGTAAATACCTTCAGTTGTACTTCAACAATAACTTCCCTCTTGGGAGGCACAAAAAAAAAAAAGTGTGTAAACTGCACTTCAGCAGAGGCTCGTTGGACAACGCGGCTATTTTTACACATAATGACACGGAAAAAACGATCGCTGTTGTTTTCTTCTTTTTTATCAAACAGAACGAGGATATGAATGAATGAAGACGTATTAATATAATTGAGGTCTATTTTCCTTTCATCTTTCTTCTTTGGTTTTATGATTGGATTTGCATTAATAAGAATTGGATGAGCAAATGTCCATTGTTAGTATTAATGTGGCCACTGAGTCTATATGTACTATGGTATATAGAAGATAAACATATGAGAGATATATGTACTCTTTCTGCTTCTTTTCACTCGCCTTCTTTCTCTCTCTTTCTCTCTCTCTCTCTCACACACACACACACACACACACACTCATTCTATGGACTCTATAGACTTTAACACTTTCTTTTGCTGACGCTCCCCTCCTCTCTCTCTCTCTCTCTCTCTCTCTCTCTCTCTCAGTCTCACACTCCCGCCCGCTCCCTCTTCCTCTCTCTGCCTCGCTTCCAGGCGCTCACTTCATCATGTTGGCTGGAGAATGCTGCGTGCGGCCGTTCTCTCTCTGGTGCCTCGGCACCGCTCGCTCCTGGGCGGCACGCTGCAGCTGAACGCTCGACCCGTGGTGGAAGAGCAGGAAAAGAAGCAGAAGGAGGAGGAGGAAGCTGAAGAGGAAGAAGAGGAGGAGGAAGGCTCCGGGCTCCAGGCTGGCCCCATGGCTCGGCTGCAGAGATCCTATGTGCTGGAGGGGCCGGAGGACGTGCGGGGACCCAAGTCTTCTGACTGGCTCTACGAGTCGTACTACCGCATGAGCCAGCAGCACCCGCTCATCGTCTTCCTCCTCCTCATCATCATGGGAGCATGTGTGTGTCTGCTCGCCGTCTTCTTTGCCTCGGGACTGGTGAGTGTCGTTTTTCATCAAAGCTTTTGGACTTTTGGTCAACTCTTGACTGAGGCCAGTCTCTCTTTCCCAAGCGCGTCCTTGTGTACCAATTCAGAGTCGCTCAACTTTTAAACATTTTCATCTTTCGAACACAAAATGCACCTCTCTATTATTCTTCTCTTTGCACTTATTTTCTTGTTTCTTTAGCGCGAGTGGGAAGGAATGGACTTGTGCACTTCAGGCTACAGCATAGTCTAGTGCTGAAATGCTGCCCTTCTTCTTTATTATTACTATTATTTATTTTATTTTATTTATTGTTTTTTTTTCCATGCTTAAAAAGCGCTTTGAGATGTTACTTTTAAAGGTTTTATATAAAATAAAGATGATGATTATTATAATTTATTTAATTCTCATTCATGTAGTATACACACATGACTACTGTTATACACCTGTTATACATCTTTTATTACCGTTTCAAAAAATGTCATTGCCTAACGTATAAGACTATTAGAAGTGTTTGAATTTACAACAGCGACCGTCAAAGCAGGGTCTCGACTCAACCGAGGTTCATGAAACAGAGATTTTTAACACTAAATATTTAATATAGTGAATTCTTATAAACATTAGTCTATTTGGCTGGTCACTTGAATGAGACTGGTTGAATACGGATATCAATAAATCTTTTAAAACTCCTTAGAAATGTGTAAAAAGGGAGCATTTGAATAGTTATATTTATATTTAAAGTTTGCTCAATTACTCAGATTAATGAAAGGAGTTGTTGTCTACCAAAAGATTGATGTCTATTGTGTTGTGTTATTTTTTAATATTGTACCATATTATTATTATAATTATTATTATTATTATGATTAGGACATGCTGGCTAACCAAATCCAAAAATCCAAAATCCATGCAAGAAAAAAAAAAAAATCCCCACTCCAGACTTGACTTTTCAATCCTTTTACTCTCTCTCCCCAAGCACAGGAAGCTCTTTCCCCTCCTCAAAATGCTTATCTTGTGTTTCCAGAGCGAAAAAACACTTGCGACTCTTTAGTGGCTCCTCAGAACGGAGGGATTATTAATTCCCTCTCACTCGAGCAGTGCTTACAGAGCGCGTAATTGGAAAAGCGAATTAACTTGATAAGATCAGTTGATCATTAGCCGCGTGTAAAATCGATGTGAGCGCGGCTAATCACTTACCTTGTGCGGAGCTTGTTTTGAGAACGAGCGAAATCGTTTATTGCGCGCTAAAACTGAGCGTGAAATCAAAACGAGTCTTGTATATACAGAAGGTGGCTGGGTTTCGTGTCCATACCTGGACCCTAAATGTGATCCGAGTCGATTTTTTCTATGCTTGTTAGCAAAGGTGAGACAAAAAACCTGCTTGAGTTCTTGTCTCAAGCTAGATAAAGCGTCTAGGGGTGAGATCTAGGCCCGCTTTTTTTTGTCCCTTTTCAAATTACACTGAAAGACCAACCGTGGACTAAAGCCATAGACCCCAAACCCTTATAATGCATCACTTACAAACACACACACACACACACACACACACACACACACACACACCACATATTCACTCTCTGCAGACTCACTATCCATTTCCCTTTAGAACTAATTTTTGTCCAAAGAGACAGTGCAGAAGGAGCCACTTAGTTAATGCACATTTAAAGCACATCTGCATAGCTGCTAGCTTCACAGGAAGTGTGACTGGATTGGGATTTTTGGGCTTCACAGATTGAAAAATCCTCCATAATCATCTAATGACCTGCTCTCGAAGGTAGTCTGAAAAATGTAGTGAATAAATAGCTTTTGATAACCATATATACCAGTACATACTGTATCTTTAATGCTTTATTGCTAATGAAGAATATGTATATACTGGAAGCTATTTTGTGAGAAAGTCCAGAGCGTCATTTTAGATTCATTAGATTAAAGCTAATGGTAGATATCTCTCAAAAACCACAATCGAATATATGTTTCGCTCTAAATCATTAACAGTCTTTAGGGAATACTCTACTCGGCTCGAACGGATGACGTGTTCATAGTGATAGAAGAAGAGATATGAATAAATGAAGGGAAGTATGGCTTTTAAAAGCTTCCCTGCTAGGGTCACTGGGCTCCTGGGTGAGAATAGAGGTGTGTATTGGGACTGGAACCCAGTGGGACACAGGACACAGATATTCAAATACAAATATATGGTGCGGAACAGATCAAGAAACGGAACCGAGCTGTGAATCCAAGCAAAACTATGACCATTATTAAGCATAGTAAGTTGTTAAGGTTGGGAGTGACGAGGATGGACAAGATTAGAAATGAGTTTATTAGAGGGACAGCCCATGTAGGATGTTTTGGAGACAAGGTGAGGGAGGTGAGATTGAGATGGTTTAGACATGTGCAGAGGAGGAACATGAGTTATATTGGTAGAAGAATGCTGAGGATGGAGACACCAGGAAGGAGGAAAAGAGAAAGGCCAAGGAGGAGGTTCATGGATGTGGTGAGGGAAGACATGCAGGTAGTTGGTGTGAAAGAGGCAGATGTAGAGTACGGGGGTATGGAGACGGATGATCCGCTGTGGCGCCCCCTAATGGGAGCAGCCGAAAAAAGAAGAAGAAGAAGAAGGAGATTAAGCATAGTAAGCAAATACGATGCATAATAATGAATATTACCAATCAATGGAGTTGTAATTCGCTAAATTGTATTAAACCGCGTCCAAAGACGTCCTGTACAATTTTTTTGCCTCCAGCTTTGTGGTAACAGTTTGGAGAAGAACCAAATATGACTGAAAAGGTCAGGTATCTGCAAACGTTTGGCAATATCGTGATCTCGTAATATTTACAATGAAAATTTCATGATGCATTCTCAATTCCGTCCCAATGATAATATAGAGGATAATGGTTTTGGTGCAACCCAGATGAGGATGGGTTTCCTCTGGAGTCTGGTTCCTCTCAAGGTTTCTTCCTAATGCCATCTCTGGGAGTTTTTTCGCCACAGTCGCCACCGGCTCGCTCATCAGGGACAAACTTACTTATAAAGAACATATTCATTTTTAATCACCACATTATCTGTGTAAAGCTGCTTTAAGACAATGTTCATTGTTAAACGCGCTCTTCATTGTACAACACATCCACCAACTGGATCACATTTTTATGCTGTAGTCTCCGTAGCAGCTGAATTTCCCTGAAACACACAAAAGAAATGTTGAAATCTCAGAAACTTGCATAGAAGCTGGAGATACAAAGAAAATCTTGGTCTGGTTCCTCTCAAGGTTTCTTCCTTATGCCCTCTCGGGAAGTTTTTCCTTGCCGCAGTCGCCACCGCCTCGTTCATCAGAGACAAACTTACACTTCTAAAGAACATATTTATTTTTAATCACCACATTATCTGTGTAAAGCTGCTTTAAGACAATGTTCATTGTTAAACGTGCTATACAAATAACAATGAATTGAATTGAATTGAGTTAATGATATCCTGTATATCGTATTTCATTGACAGACAATAATCGAATACATTTCGTGTTTGTTCTATTTATAGTACCATGTTTTTACTGATGCACCATTTCACCTTTGAATCTGAAGCATAGCAAGCGTTTTACCATTTCAGGTAGTTTTTCCTTCCCACTTTCTTTGCTGGTTTGCTTATTAGGGATAAAAGTTTAAGGAAAAAACCACTAGGCATAAATATATATCCATTTATATTTTATACCCTAATTCATACTATAAATCTGCCCTGGGTGACAATGTCCGTGGGTAAAAGTGATTTACAAATAATATTGAATTTACTGCAATTGAAAACTTAATGTAATTGAATTGAAGAGCTTATAGTGTATCAAGTATGTCATGTTTGATAAAAAAAAAGCCTCGACGGTATCTGTTTGGCTGCCAAAACATTGACATCAGTCTATTATGTGCAAACTATCCAACCCTCCCACCCACACACAGAATAAAATCAGCCTGTGGGAAACGAGTCAGTAACAACATGGGACCGAAAAAGATACCTGTTTGGATGATTCATCATGTTTTCTGTATTGTTTTTTTTCACAGTACTTACTCTGGACTATGTTTTCCCTTTCATGTATTTTATTTGGGTACAACCACTGACTTTGGTGGTCCTTGGATTTCTAAGAAATGGAGATTTCTAGGAAATATAGACCAAAAGGTGACAAGAAGGACAACAAAAACAAGGTGATAGGCTTATCACAAGCCACCAGGACAGTGTGAATGCATCTCGGGGTTGAATCTCTGGAGCTGCACTGAAATGATGCACTCTGTGTCCTAATGATGACGATGATGATGATGATGGAGAGTCGCGACTAACACCTATCTCCAAAGCGAAATCTCCCATAGGTCTTCAATCGGTGAATATTTGAGGACATTTGTCTTTATTAAAACATTAAATCAGCCTGCAGATGGGGGTGGGGTTACACTGGAAGACACCACACCCATCCATCAGGATAGAAGGGTTTCATCGTATTTGTTGTCGTTTGGCAGGTCGCAAATCTTGCCTTGGCGGCGTATCTGCCGCCGCAGGTTTCCGTATCTGTGCTCGTGTAAGCCGAGTTTCGGAAGTGGCGAATGCAGACCTGCTTATCGACGCAGCACTCTTCAGCAGACTTTAATCCTCTGCACATAAGCGATGCATGTCGACGAAGGTGTTAACAGGCTCCGGGTTACTCCCACTGCACACCCACACATGCAAAGTGCAGGATTAAAAATATACCAGCAAGAGAGAGAAAAAAAAAACACAACACACAAGTGTTTCCTTATCAGGTTTTCTCTCATACACAGATGATAAATAGAGAGAGAGAGAAAGAGAGAGAGAGAGAGAGAGAGGCCTCAATGTGTTTCCGTGTTACAGCTTGAGTCTGTGAAGTTTCGAACTGCTGACATTGGGTGACATTTTTCACATTCTTGTCCCATCAGCAGCTCTTTCCAAAACCACACACACCCACGCATTGCCATACACATGCATGCGCACACATACAAACTAGCACTCACACACACACACACACACACGCGTGGCCCAGATAGATAAGGCGAATGAACAGGAAGGGCTTCTGATGTAATAAAGCGTTTTGTGACCCCATAAAAAATGGGGTTTAAATGGGCTCCAATGCCTAATTAGCTGCGTTTGCGGCCTCGTTTAGTGGCCGAGCAGACGCGATGATGAGCAAGCAAGTGTTGCCGATTTAGCTTTAACCCAGAGAAACAGCAAGGGGGGGCACCGAGCCTGGAAAAAAAAGGAAGACTGGCGTTCTAGTGCTAATCATGCAATCAGTGACTGAGAGCGCTAATTGGACTTTGATATGCGCGTTTAGCATATTCATCCATCCTCCGGAAAGCCATGTTCCAAGCTGCGAATGAGTGTTTGAATCTCTGCTGCTTAGTTGCTTGTGAAGCTGTACGACTTCCTCAGGACTTCATTGAGATGCAGTGTGTGTGTGTGTGTGTGTGTGTGTGCATGAACGAGTTTTCCTGAGTCCATTCCACTCCCGAGGGTGTCTCCTCTTACGACTGGTGACTCACTCGGTCTTAATGATGCTCTCGCAGACTGATTACCTGAGAGGCCATGCTTACTGAGGACTGACTGATCATAACGCGTGTATCATACCATAAATCCTGTGCATATAAACGTATAAATATAAAATAGTTAATAAATGAGGAAACCACTGACGGCTATACTATAAAAATGCTCGGTATGACACAGCGACTTGTTTACCGACCTGCCAGTTTCTTATTATAGATTGTTGAATTAATTATTTGCAGTTTATTAATAACACTTCACACCTTTCAGCTCGCCAGGATTTATTTATTTTTAGACCATCGCATAGACACAAACTGTTGTATTTAAACCAGAAAAAATCAGGGGATAGAAAATACTGACTTGCAGTAGGAAGCATTTTTTCTTTCTTTCTTTGCTGGTACAAAAAATAGTAAGATTTAAAAAAATAAATAGAGTAAAACAAGAGGATTGCGAAATTAAAATCTAATAGAACTCTAAACTTTTATGCACTTTTATGTACTATTTATGTAATTATCCAATCGTGCGGCAGCAATGCCATTCTCATTCATTCGTTCCATTCGACAGATGCACTTATCCAGAGCGACTTACATTGTATCCCATGTATACAACTTTGTATCTGATGTTTATGTGGTTGAGAGCTTTGCTCAGGGAAGTTGGTGTGGCTGGGATTTGAACTCACAGCCTTCAGCATTCTAAGATGCTTTTCTGCTCATTTCAGGGGGGATTATTAGAGTTGCCGTGGCCTCGTTGTAAACGTGTATAGCCTGGACGTTCTCGACTGATATCCCAACCCAAAAGGCGTTCTTTATAAACAGACAGCGTAAAAAAATTAATTTAAAAAATCCCCATTCTTCTCATTCTGATGTTGTGTTGTAGCTATGCGTTTGTCATATTTAAATAAGTTCTGTGTAGCTCTGTTTTCGTGTCTTAGAAACTCACCTCATGCTGTAGTGCTACATTCCTCTTGAGGGGGGAAAAACTTTGTATTCTTTAACCCACAAGAAAAAAAGAAGGATGTGAATAGAAAGAAAGGGTGTAAAGGTCGCATTGGCCTGAACGGTTCATGCACATGTTCTCCTGCCTCCTGGGTGTCTGTATGTCAGCAACCCAAGCTGTGGAATACTATTTTACGGTCCTATATCATGGCTTATACCCGTATTGATCCTTAGCCTCCGGTTTCCTAAATCCTGTTCTAACCCTCTGGGCTTTATAGCATTGCTGTGCGTTCTTTTTTTATGACGTTCATATTTTATCTTAGAGTTTCAAATAAATTTACATAAATTTATAGATCTGTTTGAGGGTTAAAAATGCATCTGATTGGGCTAGGATTTTCCCGATGAGCAGTGGATGGCAAACAATGAACACTGAAGTGATACTCAAATGCAAATAGTGCGCTAATTAATTCAAAAAATTAAAAGAAAATAAAAATTTTTGGTATTAAAATTTAATAAATTCGTTTAACGCTCTTTCCAAGAATGTGCAAGATGTGACCTTATTCTGAAAAGAAAAAAAAAAAATCCTAAACAATTTTTCGGCAGTTTGCACTCATGTATAATCCTTAACCTGGATTTATCTACTAGAAGAGCTTCATTGATGTAAACTTTTTCTTCATTCTCTCTCCAGGTAATGGAGGACCACGTAGCCTTCCTCATCACTGTGCCCACCACATTGGCCATCTTCCTTGCCATTTTCATCCTCGTCTGCATCGAATCAGTCTTCAAGAAGCTCCTCCGCCTCTTCTCCTTGCTCATCTGGGGCTGCCTGGTTGCCATGGGTTACCTCTTCATGTTCTCTGGAGGGATCGTCTGTCCGTGGGACCAGGTGAGACCGGAGAGATCGCTGCGACGTGCCTTTCTCACTTTATCTGTCATTACGTGCAAACTTATCCTGTTGTTAGGCTTTAGCTTGTATAAAGCTTTATCGGTCACGTTCTGCTTCCCCCACCCCCGAAACACGACGTATTGTAACGCGTCGTGAATCATTATTACCTGTGACACGGCTGCACGTACTGTATTACAGTAATTATAGACATTCAAATCACACTGTTGCTATTTGGCAATCCACACTGTCTCTATCTCGCGCACACACACACACACACACACAACATATTCCTCCTCCTTTCAGTATGCTCTTTTTTTTTCAATACTTCCTCTTTATTTTTGCAGCTACTCATTTAGCTGTTACCAGCCCCTCATGAGCACGGCACACTTTTAGCATCACATTTCATCATACCCGAGTTGCAGAATCGATCCGCTGCCGAAATGAACATCAATGACTGTATGTAGCTGTGCTTAATTCACAGCTACATACAGTCATTGATGTTCATTTAGGTTATTCAGTTATTATCAGGACCGAAAGTGACTCATACTCCAATCAAATTTCCTGGATGGGACCTGAGGTACTCTATAACATGGATCTTAGATGAAAAGCTGCACATGCACACACACACACACACACACGATGTGCTTCTGAATCAGTAGATGAGCTACACAGGGGAAAACTGTCACACCTTGTGCTCTGGATTCTGCTATAAATCCGTTCCCCCCCCACACACACACAGGCTTGGTGCATGCAACTCTGCCACTGAGGAGTGAAACAATACAGCAATACTCATAAACACAAATAATATACTTAAGAGCTCATTACGTGGGCTATGAAAAAAAATATTTTTTGGCATAGTCACTCAAATTTTGAAAAGTCTCTCAACGTGCAACCGCTTCTTTGTTATTGCTTCAGTAAATGACACAGGGTTTTTAAGTGTTTTTTTTTTTAAGATCTAGTGGCCCCCGTTGTGGAAGCTCTGGCCACACAGTACTGCTATTAGCACACTCAAACCCAGCATGAAAAATTGTGTAACAGAATGACACTTCTTTATTTTGCAACAGGCCGTGTAGAGCTTCGCTTTCAGGCTTTTAAATAAATACTATCACGAATTCAAAGAGGTTTTAGAGGCGAATTAGCGAATTTGAGCAAATATAGCAACGTAGCGTTCATAACCGTAAAGGATATTCCACGTCAAAATGATCTTCATCATCTAGATAATGTCTGAGAGGCCGAGACTGAGCGAACTACTTCTTCTCACGACCTTCAGGACATTTGGACGTGAACACTGTGGAATTTAAACGAACGTTTTATGCTACTCCCACCAGGGTCTATGTGTGAAAATGTCCTTCAGTGTGATACTGAATTTCAAAAAAGTTGAGTGTTTGTGGGATTTATACAGAGTTCTTTAAAACAACAGACGAACTGATTCAACTACGGAATTAATCCAAACAACAAACTCAGGGTCACAGCAAGGTCGAATGTCTTAAGTAGTTTTTCGGCAAGTAGTTAAGGTGGGCTGAGGCAACCCAAATTGCTGTAGATATTAACACGTTTCTATTCTGATTGACAGTCGTGGGCTGGTCCTGTGTGACTCCGCCCCCATAAACAGGACATAAGAGGTCACTATAGGTTTAATGACGTTGAAACATTATGTCCGTCACATTCACTGGTTCGGAATTTTGAGGATAGACTTCATCAACTGAACGACAAGAACAGAGTTCTGGTCTGGAGAATCGAACCCTGAAGCCTCCACTGATCTGGTAGCTTACGTTCCTTTTTAAAGTCTAGGTTAAGGAAGTATCATTTGGTGTTTTTGGGATCAGTGTTTGGAAAAAAGGACATGGCTAAAAACCTAGCTTTAGTTTTTCTTTTACTTCACTTTCTAGTGTATGATAGAAATTTACATGCATAAGTGACAGGTCTATATACAACAACAAAAAAGAAAGAAGCAAACAGACGGGTTCAAGCTTGAAATAGCGAATCGTGGAGGTGGACACAGTGATGGTGCCAAAACAAAGAACAAAACTAAACAACTTCCTTACCTATGTACAGCCGAACTCGCCCGAAAATACAGTGGAGGGCACTCGCTTCTAACCCTAGTGAGTCTAAACAGAGAAACTTCTAAATGGGGGTATGTAGAGGCGCCCAAACCACCTGTCCACACGGTGCATTCGAACCGGTAGTAACAGCAGGTTATCAGCAGGAGTGGATGTAAGATTAATTGTGCCTGTATCTGCTAAAAAGAAGATATTGCTATTCACCGTTGGTATAAACTACAAACAGTGTTGCTTTAGTTTTTATTTTCGGGTTCCTGCTTCTCTCGTTATCTCCCCCTTTCTTTCCTCTGTGACGCCACTTTAGTCCTTCATCCCCCATAATGCCTGAATGAAAGGAAGGTTGTAATCAGAAAAATGCAACTACGTAATATCGGTGTGTAACGCAATCATGAAATCACCCAGTATTCTTGCTAGTATCTTAGCTAGCTTATTGTTTTGAGCATTTAGCCAAGCTCTACATAGATTATAACTCAAATAAAGCTAGTTCACCTGCAAGCTAGTTTGACTAGACACTCAAGTAAACTCTTAATGTAGAGCAAGGAGTATTAAATCCTACATTTGATCTGAACAACGTTGATCTGAACAAAACATGGACCATTTTATGACGTCTGGTTTACTGCTAGTCGTGACTTACGTGGATAATTACCTGCAAATTACCAGGCACCATTTGGTATTTGTTAGCTATATTTATGGTATTTTGCAGACTCCCTTATCCAAAGCGTTATAGATTTACCTCATTAATGCAACTGAGCAGCTGAGGGTCTTGCTCAAGGACTCAGCAGTGGCAGCTTGGTGACTCTGGGATTTGAACTCATGACTTTCTGATCCAAAGTCCAACATCGTAACCAGAGAGTTACTACTTCCCTCTTTCCAGCAAAACACAGGTCATAGTTCATGTACTTTACCTTCATTCATTACCTTTAAATGGACTGAATACTATTTGTAATACTGAATGTGGAATTAATAGTTGATGCATTAACTGATCATGAGCCAAAGTTTGCTACATGAAATAGTTAATAGTAAGCTCATTATTATTGGCCCCTCCACGGAAAAGCCATGACATGAAATTTACCCCAATACAATGACTAACGATAAAAGTTAAAAAGTTAAATGGAAAAGCACAAATCAACCTTTTAATGAACTGTGTAAAACATTTTTTACTCAGCAATGAATAAACAAACCTTTAACACAATCTCAAATTCTGAAATGAAAAAAAAGTATTTTCCTTTTCTGTCACATTTTTTTTTTCAATTATAATCACGAACATAAATTTTCTAACAATCACTTGAACACATTAATATAATAAGTAGATGTTTTGTCACAAAAATACTGCATTAAGTATGAAAATAAACATGCAAATGCAAAACAATTATACATAAATCTAATAAAATGTTTGATCAAATAGGAGGTATTTGAATAAAAAAAATATCAAGGAAAACGTTCCATAAAATATAATATTTAAATATTTAAAATATATTAAAATATATATTAAAAAATTAAAATATTTAAATTCAATATATTAAGGTATTTTGCCAGACATCATCACTGGCATAGAAGATGAAGTTGATTACTAATGTGTCGAGAGTTTTTTACATACAATATTTATTGTTGTAACCAGATTATAATATATTTGATCTTCCGGTCCTCAAATACATTTAAATAACATATACAATCTGATTTTAACAGTTTTATAATGACATTGTTATCAATGATTACTATCTCTATCTACCACAATGTTCGGCTCTACTGAGCTGCAGTGTGCATTAGCAGACTCTCTTGTTGGTTTCTCTAATCGCACGTACCTCATTCCAGTCAGCAGCTTATTAGTAGAGACACCAAGATCTAAAATACAATACAGGACGAGGAATCAGCATAAAACCAACAACACTTCAGCTGCAGCCCAAAATCTAAATGGTGCATGAAATAACAAATATGTGACTCATTATCACTCTGGTTTTTGTAACGTTAGGCGCTTTATCAGTTGTTGATTAGTCCATGCTTTCATTCACCATTAGTTCATGATAAACTCAGATGAATCACATACTATTATTATTCAATGTTTTGAATTACAGTGCTTGTTAAAAGTTTCAAAACACACAGTCTTTTATGGTTTTAGAGAGACACTTACATGTTCTGTTTGTTTTTATGCATCAAACTGGGTTGTGTGATGGTATGAAGATTAACTTCGACTGAAAATAAATATATTAATGTACAGATGTTACACTTTAGCATTTTAGCTTTATCTTAGCTTGAATACCAGATTTTCACACTTTGGGCATGCGGACAGTTTGTTTCCCCCAATATTCAATACTCTGCCATTCTGTACCTCTTGCTGGAAGATGTTCTTCACTAGTTTAAAATTTCTTTCTGTGATGCAGTTCAATAAGATTTAGGTGTGGTGACTGAGAAGATCAGTCCATGATCGAGAATCCTTCAGACGACTGTTTGCTCTCTAAATAATGCTTGCAGAATTTGGATGTACGCTTCGGCTCATTGTCTTGTTGTATGGTAAAGTCGGTTCCATTGAGCCACAGTCCAGATGGAATTGCATGGTGTTGAAGTATGGAATGGTTGCCATGTTGGTTCCTTTCAACCGGAATAAGTCTCCAACCTTCCCTGCTCAATCTATTAAGCTTCCTCCTTCATGTTTGACTGTGGGGGTGCTAACATCTTCTCTCCTGTTCTACATGTTACATGAGTTGTTCTGTTAGAGACAAAAATGCCCAGTTAGGATTTTTAGAAGTCATTCACTGCCCAATTCTTGTCAGTTTTTGCATTGAAACAAAAAGAACATACGTGTCTCTTATAAACCATTAAAGACAAGGTGTTGTCTCGCTTTTGACACTGTATAACCTTAAACCGTGAAATAATTCTCATTTGAATACACACTCAGTTGGTTTTTTTGGATGTTGTATACCCAATGTTAAAAAAAATTGATTGATGCCACACAGTTGTTATTAATCTCCATGTCCTGTACAAGTGGCATGAATTGGGTGAATGTCCTTTTTAAACCCTGACAGCTTCAATCTTATTTTATGCAGGATTTTATCCTACCTATGATTACACAATGGTTGTTCAGGGAAACAGTAAAAAACCATTTCGAATATTCCAGATGTACTTAAATCAGGTACATCCTTCACATCGCATCTAATTTTATCTTCTCTCTTCATTTGCTCCCCCTTCTTTTTTTCTCCTGGCAGGAATATTAATACCTGTTGGCTCTGCATTATTAAGAAGCTCCACTGACGTCTTCTTTCACCGCTCCTTTCTCTAACCCTTTATCACCAAACTCACTCTTTTTCCGCCTCACTCCATTAAGCACACGCCGCATTCAAAGTAAGGCCGCTTCATCAGGTGGCACTCTGAAGTGCAGCGCCGCTTGCTCTTTAGCTTATCACAGCCGGCACCTGGAAGCTGTGCTTTTTGTTCACAGGGGATATTTACGGCCATTCAAGAGGTTTTAGCATTATGCTGCGAGCACAAAAACATAATGGAAGAAATTGTGACACGGCTCCTGTCAGCAAGTCACAATGAAGGCAGAAACACAATGACGAGGCAATCGTAGCTCGGTCGGCTCACCTGAGTGGCCCCAGAGCGCCTTTGTGTTTATGCTCAGCAAGGAAGAGACCAGGTCTAATAATCACAATGACCTCTATGTCCTTTAGACATGTGTTATTGTCAGTAAGAGGTTGTAGAACAGTCGGGGGTTCATTTGATCGTAATCATTTTACACTTCCAGACTCAAGCTGTTTATGTAAGCAATAAAATGCTCCCCATTTTTTTTCGGTGGTGAACAGTAGCGAAGTCAATCGTTGCTGTACTTCAGTAACTTTTTTACGTATCTGTTCGGGCAGCCTTTTTTTTTTTACTCTTCTGCTGTATCCTTCATATGCAACACGCTAAATACATACAGCTGACTTGCCAAATAAATGGCACGTACACACAACAGACATCAAGATTAAAAGTCTAAAGCCTCAGCCTTCCTGGACTGCTGACTGCTTGCTACACAAGTTGTAGGAGATATTTCATGCTTTTCATGTTGTCAATGTTCATGATTTGATTGCACCAGTGAAAGATGATAGGGACTAGGTGTACAGACCACCGCTCAGTGCTGTAGGAAACATTTACTCCAGGCAGCCTGTCTCTATTAGAGGCCCTTAGAGAAGAGCTTTTTTCATGCTGTTTTAAAAAAAAAAAGAGGCCACAATCAAACACTTAAATGAACAAAAGCATGGAAAGTGGAAGCGATCCAACGTGCTCTTTTTACTTTAACTTCAATTCATTTTTAGTTCAATATCTCACTTTTTACTCAAGTACATTTTTGCGAAATCAGTCGTTGCTTTTTATTTATGAGTGAATTAAAACTGGTCAAGCGCACAGCAAACAACCAATCAGGGACGAGCGCGTGTTCTGATTTTAACTTGTTTTGATTGGCGGTATCTACTTATTACCAACATACAGTTCAACGTCCTGTTCAACAGCAAGGAGAACATTTTGAGAGAAATAAATGATGGAGGAAACTCCAGACTCGAACTCGTGACCTTATTTGACTTCGTCCACCACTTTTTTTTTTCTTTAATGGAGAGTTTTACATTAAATTACACTCAAGAATCACAAACATTCTCAAGAAAATTCCTATTTGACTGTGGGGGTTCTACCTGCAACACTGCAAGAATGTGGGAAATATTTGGCAACTATACAGTTGGCCAATACTAACCAATACTTGCTTTCACCACTAGGGCTACAAATTTTGGCAAAAATACATATACAGTACAATTGACCATCAAATTCATATTCATTTCATTTGGCACAAACATGAATGCCTTTGTATGCTGTAGAATTAAAATTCCCATCACTGGAACTTTCTCATTCTCATGTCTCTTTGTCCTCCTTTCTGTTTCCAGATGTCCCACAAAACATTGAGTGTCAATTGTGTAATTATTCTTCAATAGCTTACTTCTTGTTAGTCATATTAAGATTTTAGATAAATAATGGTATTCAGGAGCCCAAGGCCAATCAGTGACAGTCATCTTTTCTTTAGTTCAATTCTTCTTTGGTATAATAAATAAATAAGAAAGTACATTCCCAAGGTTTAATCAGCACTGGAAGAGAGACACAATAGGAGAAGCAGTATATATAGTATCTTTTTAGGCTGTTAAATCAGTCTTGTTGATTACAGAGTGTGTTTTTCTCCTCCCCTGCCCATGAGAGAAACATGGGGAGGTGGAAGTTTAGTGGTTAAAGTGTTGAACTTGAGCTTGGAAGGTTGTGCGTTCAAATCCCTTCAAATTGTAATTGTAAGTTGGTCTGGATAAGGGTGGAATGCCCTAAATGGTAGCTTAGTGGTAAAAGCATTGGATCTGATGGTTGACCCTAAGCAAGACCCTTAACCCTATAGCTCCTCAGTTGCATAAATACGATAAATGTAAATTATTGACAAGAAAGGTCATTACGTTGTTTCACATTCTTCATCCAACCATTTACTCTTCTGCTGTAACCTTCTTAGGTAACACGCTAATTACATACAACCATCAACATTAAAAGTCAGTAAAGCCTCAGCCTTCCCGGACCACTGACTGATTGTTGCACAAGTGGAGCCGTAATCAACATGTAGGAGATGTTTCATGTTGTCACTGTTCATGATTTCATTGCATCAGTGAAAGATGATAGGGACTAGGTGTACAGACCACCGCTCAGTGCTGTAGGGAACATTTACTCCAGGCAGACTCCATTTATGTCCTTCAGCTTTTTCATGCTGTTTTAGAGGCCACAATTAAACGATTTAATTAACAAAAGCATGGAAAGTGGATCTGATCCAATGTGCTCCGATCAGTTGAGAACAAAGCTGCACATATAAACATACACAAACCACAAAGGGTTTGTGTTTTTTTTTTTTCCTTGGGTCAGAATCATTCTGTAATCAATGAATTCCCCTGTGGTGGGGTTAGATCATTAAATACAAGGTGTGGAAGATTCAGAGATGGATGCAGTACATCGTATCTGTACTTGACTAAAAGTACAAATCCCCTGTATCATTGCTTGTATAGTGACATGTAGATGCACATCAGTTCTCTATAAGTTCAGATTTTCCTATAGTTACAGACACACAGTGAGAGAACCCTTACATACTGTACACATTTGCGTTCATTGCATTTGCCAGATTTCCTTATAAACAATGAATTATGATTATCTCATTTATACAACGGAGCGGTCGAGGGTTAAAGGCCTTGCTCAGGGGATTACAATGACAGGGCTGGGATTTGAACACATGCAAAAATCCCGGCGCTATCACTTCCTGTACCTATACCTCACACAAATTACTATATTGAAGCGATGACTGAAGAACTACCTCTTCCTGAAACACTTAAATTAGCACTTTCCAAGTTTGTAGAATTCTAGAGTTATATTTATATTAAGTTTGTAATTTGGCGTACCAGTGTACATTTATTCATTACTAGAGACTCAAAGCACTTTTGTACGTCGCTCTGGATAAGGGCGTCTGCTAAATGCCGCAAGTGTCAAGGTAATTTCTCAGCCCCAGTATTGCCCAGCTGCCTGTGTTGGGCCCTTAAGCCTTTCTGCTTCAGGGGTGCAGTATTGTCTCTGACCCTAGCTTCTAAAATGTTGAAATAAGTAAACAAAGACTTTCAGTAATTGTGCAATAAATGTGGCAAGTAAATACATCTATTTAATGCAATCTGTATTTTTGCTTCCAAGTAATGCCATGTTTTTCAGAAACATAGTGCAGTTAAAAGTAACATAAAAATGCAAGTAAAAGTTTCCCCAAATAAAATGACCCATCTTTAAAAATTATACTTAAGCATGTTTACCTCATGAGGGTCCATCACAAGAAAGATCGATGAGCACAAATGAAAGAGAAAAACCATAGAGAATCAGTCATGAAATGTTGGAATTCTGATTCTTCTTAAGGCAGTATGCAGGCGTTTATTCCACATTGAAATATATTTTTAATATTAGAGATCATTTGGTCAAAAAAGGATGTTTGTTATGATTTCAAGGCAGCGTCTACTTCATTTCTGCTTTGCACCGTTGGACACGGCGGCCGTTTAGCCTTCACATCATGCACACTTCAGCGAGTGGTTATCATTATCATAACTTTTCCTTTCACACTGAGCAGCTAATGATCCGGTGCTTCATAAAGTTCTTTAAAAATAGACTGATTTTCAAATAATCGATATCAATTTACCAGTGGTGAAAAACCTTCTCTGCTGCCTTAACACTCAGAATCACTGATCTACATTTACAACCTAAATTCTAATATTTGTTCGATGAAATTATATTCATTTATTTCCAACAGTTTATTCTCTTCATTTCGTAGCGTTTCTCTTGGCTGCACTGTTTCCCGTACGTGTATGTGGATGTTAGATTTTTTGTCCAATCAGATTTCAGCCTCTATTTGCTGCCATGTCAATCTAATCTGCCCAGGGCCTTCATAGTCAGTACTGCTGGCCCATGTACTCTAAACTATATTAGCAATGCGTCTGTTCCTTTAACCAATCAGATTTCAAGTCCGCCTCACAGAGCAGCTAGCATTTCTCTGTCCTCTGATTGGTTGGTCAGAGCGAAACCGTTACAGACAAGTTCGACTAGCAAAACACGTCTGTAGCGATCTGCACACATTAATACATCAGAGTTATACTTTTTTACTTTTTTATATATATATATATATTACAGTTTTTCAAAACGAAACTGATCTATAAAAAGATCTGTATTTTATACCTTACATCACTATTTCTTTTAAACTCCCCATTACTCTCACACCAAAAATAGGGTTCCTCTCAGCGGGACACTTTTATCTCTGATTAAGTTTCATATAACTCCTCAGGCCATCATTAATAATGAGTAATCGTACTTTCAATTTTTTATGACATCATTAGATGGAATTAATGGTATTTTGACTTCCCGTTTACTCCGATAAAATGTCTTTCAGTACGTTTACGCCGCCCGATCGCCGTCTGGAGAGGAAGTGGATGTGTGAATGTTTATATCAGATATAAAATTCAGCTGCATTTATTAATTACATTAGTACATGTCAGTTTGATATTTAATGAGAACTCGCCCATATGTGAAAACATTCATGGGTAATATAACAGCTCTGAAGTTGAAAGTGATATTTTATTCAGGCTGCACAGGGGCTTGTATTAGATGAGTCATATTTTAACACGTTCACCAGAGCAAAAAGAAAAAAAAAAGTGAACCAAGGATCTTTTTATCACAGAGATACAGTGGGCCT
This sequence comes from Silurus asotus, assembly GCA_024362625.1. Lineage (NCBI taxonomy): Eukaryota > Metazoa > Chordata > Actinopteri > Siluriformes > Siluridae > Silurus > Silurus asotus. The sequence goes on from MU551630.1 coordinate 2,010,354, forward strand.
TCAGGCTCATTCACCTCACAGAGCCCCTGAGCAGCCTGTCTGTCAATCATGTGAGCCTTTCTTTCTTTTTTTCTTTCTTTCTCTCTTTTTTTCTTTCTTTCTTTCTTTCCTTTTTTCATTTTTCTGTTTTTCTTTTTCCTTCTTACCTTCTTACCTTCTTTCTTTATTTTTTTTCTTTCTTCCTTCCTTTCTTTCTTTCTTTCTTTCTTTCTTTCTTTCTTTCTTTCTTTAAGTTTCTTTCTTTCTTTCTTTCTTTCTTTCTTTCTTTCTTTCTTTCGTTCTTTCTTTCTTTCTTCTCTTTTTCTTTCTTTCTTTCTTTCTATCTTTATTTTTTCTTTTTTTCTCTTTCTTTCTTTCTTTAAATTTTTAAATTTTTTCTTTCATTTTCTCCCTTTCTTTTCTTAATTTTTTCTTTTCTTTCTTTTTTCCTTTTCTCTCTTTCTTTCCTTTTTTCTTATTTTTATTCTTTCTTTCTTTCTTTCTTTCTTTTTTCTTTCTTTCTTTCTTTCTTTCTTTTTTCTTTCTTTCTTTGTTTCGTTTAATCTCTTTCTTTTCTTTCGTTTTTTCTTTTTTCTTTCTTTCTTTTTTACTACCCTTCTTTTTGTCTTTCTTTGTTTTCTATCTATCTATCTATCTATCTATCTATCTATCTATCTATCTATCTATTTTTACATAATGCCAAGAAGTGGTGCTTCAATCTTTATTCGTTTGCTTAACATATTTTTTTAGGAAATTAACAAAAATGATAAAAAGGAATTTTTATTTATATCTATATTATGAAAAGCATCACCTTCCTACCTTCCTTCTTTACTTTCTTTTTCACCTCCATATTTAAATTTAATGAACATTTCAATCTGTTAATAAGTTTTGTTTTACAGTGTGCACATTTTTCTTTTCTTTTCTTGCATTATAACATATTTCAAGCTCTCTTTTACCCCTCCATCATTTTTATCACCCTGCATGCGCTGTGTTTTCTCAGTCTATCTCTCAGTGATATTTTATATCCAGTCGTTGCAGGAGATTGCGTTAGGTGAGTCAGAAACCGTACTGTCTGTCGTTCCCCGGGAATAATGGATGGGAACACTGTTTTCAAACAACATCTATTTTTCTGTAACTTTCGTATCTCAGTAAGCATAGCACGTGTCTCAGTAATGAGACTGTCTCTGCACTTCTGCTTATTGATTTACTTCACTGTGCAGTTTGGCAGATGATCAGACCCCGGTGTTTTCGTGCTCCTGGTGATGGCTCATCATTTCCCTATTCAGAAAGAAACTCTAAATAAATAACAGGAGCGCTGCCAGTGCTAGCGATTCGCCCAGTGAATCAGTGAAGGACAGGCCCAGTCAGAAGAGGTGATTAGAGCAGAAGCAGAAGCAGAAGCAGCTGAATTGGGTCATCAGTGGTTCTTCTCACTTACCCAAAAAAACAGACAGACTGAAATTGGCTGCGGTTTTCAGTTCAAAGCCGAGGTTTTGCCTTAAGTTAGAAATGCGTCAAAATGGCGATGATAACGGGGTTTAAAAGTCATTGTTGTGCCAAAGACTCATGTCGTCAATGATTCAGGAAAGTTCCGCTTTTATAATATGGAGAAAATCAATACCAGCAAATGATCTTTCCTGCATGAAACGAGTGTCACCTTCAGCTACCCTGCGCAAATAAACACTACAACAAGAACAGCGTAAAAGCATCATGTCAATGATTTTGTGTATGTGTACGTGTGTATTTACACACACATAAACACTTCGAACAAAGTCACAGCATTCGGAAACTTGACGATGTTGCTGCATAACAGTTTTAGACCCTAATGGATGTTAAGAAATGGATATGTTTCTACTCGCTTTGGTTTCGATAGCTTTGGTTTCGCACATAAAACAACAGAGTGCAAGCTCACCAAATGACTAAATACTTATATAAATATAATAATATTACATATTAAGGTTATAAGATTGTCCTATTCCTGCACTTTTTTCACTTTTTTCTTTGCATTTCTGCAGGACAGAGCTTTAGTAGTGTTGGTCCAATCACAGTGAGAAAGTGATTAAACTCTGAATCAACTCGACTGCAGGAGGTAAACTTACTGCTGTACTGCTGACGTGTCGATTCGGAGTTTGATCAGGTCCGAGATTACCTCGATCACACACTTAGACCGGTTGTTTTGGTCGATTTTTGTGCTTTCATCTAAAAAAAAGAACCATAAATGGGAAAGAGAGCAGGGTTCAATTCTAAGCAACTGCTGAACTGCACCTGAATGCTGTTCATTTGTACCTAAGAACTGCTTCTCTGGTCTTAAATACTGTCTTGTGATCATCGCAACACTGATGCTACATAAGCACTGCACATATGCAGTTATTTTATTGGGGTCTTCATTTCTATTGGTATTCTGTCTTCACTCAAATTCCAGTGATGGTCGTTCATGTACGATTCGATCGTTAGGAGTCTTATCGTGAACTAATCGTTTTCTCACTGATGTTTCCTCTGGTTTGCTGATTAGAGATCAAAATCTGCATCCAAGCTGCTCTGTGACAATGTCTCTATACCTACTGAATGCTGTATACCTTTATCTTTCTCTCTTTTTTTCTGTCTCTCACTCTATTGCAGGTCTCTTTCTTTCTGTTCATAGTGTTCGTGGTTTACACCATGCTACCGTTCTCCATGCGGGACGCCATCATCGCCAGCATCCTTACATCCTCCTCCCACACTCTGGTCCTCAGCGTCTGCCTCTCAAACACAATACGGCATGCCGAGCCACTCGTCTGGCAGGTGAGTCTTTTTGTTTGTGTAGTGTTTTTTTTTTTTTCTTCTGTGTGTTGCGAGCATCCCTTCTTAGCTATTTTTGTGTTTATTAGACAGCAACACATATAGACGCAAGCAGAGGAATAGTAGGAAAATAGGACACAGTTTGGTCTATAAAAGTCTAAAAAAAAAAGCCAGTGAAGGCAATTTGTGCTTCGTTAAGAGACGTGTGCAATTTGAATATATTACACTATGGTCCTGGAAATTCTTTTTTTATCTTATTGTCTGTAAGGTGGGGAAAAAGTGACTTTGCTGCAACGTTGCCATGGTTCATTGTGTTGTTGGCTGTAATTTGCAGGCATGCTGCTTTCAATATGCGTAATGCTCTCGATGCTGTTTATCATTCAGCTTGTTATTGTGTTTTATATAGGACAAGGAAATTGGCAATCCGCAGAAAGACGAGACCTCTATTAAAGCTCATCTGCATAAATAGACTTCATTTCCTGCCCATGTGTTACACCGAAAGCCCAGTATTCAGGAAAATGTACTCATTAATTTATTCAGAATTTCAAAAGATGACACTTCAGTGTTCCTGGATTAACCTTCGTAGGGTCCTAAAATGAAGTACTAGTCAGGACAAATTTATCCAAAAGTCAGCTAGAATGAAGTATATTGTATTAGTGATTATTTGCGCAATACAACCTTTAAGGATTTACGTAAATAAAACACAAAATAATACACATAATTATTATATCTTCATCAATTATCACACTACATGACATCATTTTCCAAAACAAGCAGCATGTGAATACAGGAAAAGAATATATGGAATATATGGATGAGAGACAATTACATAGTCTTGTCTTTGTTATAAAGCTGGCATTGTGATGTGGCATCGTGCATTGGGCAGGATTCCCTGGATGAGGTCCGTCTGCCAGAACTGAGCACAGGCCAGACGGCTTCCCTAGCTTTATAACAAGCTGTGTCTGTTTCACAGCGACCTCAGACTCAAGCCAGTTCCATACATGTTCCTGATGTTCCAGACAAGTTTATCATCATCATCATCACACTTTATGTACTGTATACAGCCAACAAAAATATTATTGGCACCGATATCGTCACTGATGATGCTGGCCCACTTTCTCTAACACAGCTTTCCAGTTATATAAAAGGAAAAGAAATGTATGACTAGTTCACGAATGGTATTTTATTACATACACACACACACACACACACACACACACACACACACACACACACACACACACATATATATATATACACAGACCAAAAGTTTGGACACACCTTCATTCAAAGAGTTTTCTTTATTTTTCTGACTATGAAAATTGTAGATTCACACTGAAGGCATCAAAACTATGAATTAACACATGTGGAATTATATATGGAATTATATACATAACAAAAACGTGTGAAACAACTGAAAAATCTCATATTCTAGGTTCTTCAAAGTTGCCACCTTTTGCTTTGATTACTGCTTTGCACACTCTTGGCATTCTCTTCATGAGCTTCAAGAGGTAGTCACCTAAAATGGTCTTCCAACAGTCTTGAAGGAGTTCCCCGAGAGATGCTTGGCACTTGTTGGCCCTTTCGCCTTCACTCTGCGGTCCAGCTCACCCCTAACCCATCTCGATTGGGTTCAGGTCCGGTGACTGTGGAGGCCAGGTCATCTGGCGCAGCACCCCATCACTCTCCTTCTTGGTCAAATAGCCCTTGATGCCTTCAGTGTGACTCTACAATTTTCATAGCCATGAAAATAAAGAAAAAAGTAAACTCTTTTTAATTTTGAAACCAAGTTGAAAGTATGGTTTCTCTTTTGAGTCTGGTTCATCTAATTGTTTCTCCTTAATGCATCATTTAGACAAAAATATTGAAACACCTGACTTTTTTAGTGACATGTTGTTGTTCTCTTAACCGTTACCACAAAGTTGGAGGCACTTTTTGAATGTGGTAGCATTCAATTTTTCCTTCTTGAATGAAGAACTTGATCGACCTTCTCTGGATTAATCTATCTATCCTAATCTCCACAAGCACAATCCAAAATCTAGAACATCTTTCCAGAAGAGTGGAGTTTATTATAAGCCCAAATGTGGTCTGAATCTGAAATGAACCTATATATATACTTTTATATATTTGCACATTTTCCTGAGGCGCACCTCTGAAAAGCAAGAACAGACCAGCACATGTATGTTCCCTTATATTTCCGGTGACTTTTGCAACATGCCTTGAGCAAACGAGAGCTTTTTGGAAAATGATTGTTTTAACCAGAGGTTAATCATCGGCCCCAATTGCCATAGCAACCTGGCTTGGACGATTCGACGAAAAACGAACTGCCGGTTCTCCATTAAGCTCGGAACGACACGCTGCACTTTATTTCTTTATTAAGAGCCCTTTATGTCGTGTCAACCCTGCCTCGAAAAATGAACCAAATCCTTTTGGTGCGTTTGGTCTATTTACTACCACTTTGATTATATTTAGGGAGGAACTACCATGTGCCTGTTCTCACGCTGTTCCCGCTGATTACTCGCTCACGCGCTCTTCTCCTCTATCGACAGAAACCCGTTTCCAGATTAATTAATTGCTAACAATGGTTTCATACTTGTTTTCTTACTTTGTAGGCTGATATTTTTTTTCCACGTCTCTCCACAGTGAGCACTTCTGCACTGGACCCGAAGACACTTTGATCATTCAGCTCCAGTTTTCTCTAATGACTTGTCAAAAATCAGTTTTTAACTCTATCACTCAGAAGCAATTATATGTCTTCGGCATACTGTATGTAAGGACGTGTGCACTACAGAGGGGGATGAGCCCTAGTGATGAATCAGCAGTGTGATTTCAGGAGTGTGTGATTTCTAATTATGCCAGCGTTTTTTGCCGGCCTGGATCTGTCTTCCGTCTGTTACAGCCACTGCTCGGTAATTACAGCCAGCAGAATGACTTATTAAAAGAGTTCTCTCATGACCGATAAACACACTTTTTTTTATTAAGGATGTTCCTTAGAAGCCAGAGACCTCATTGCCAGGAAAGGCCCAATTACCCATTAAATATCCAAATGTCTAATCTGCATCCATTATAGCTTTAAATTCCTGTTCTTGGCTGTCTGCTGAGGAACCTTCTGTTCAGTCTTTTCTCCAGGGATTCCTATGGTTCTAAGCCCTGCACTGTGACCAAAGCATAATTTGGGTCACTGTAGCCTCCATACTGGTAACAAACCCAGAGGTGGAAAGTACCGAATTTTATTTATTCATGTTTTTGTAATCGAGTAGTTTTTGTGTACTTCCACTAGTAGTTTTTCAAATCTGTAATTTTACTTTTACCTATGTTTTGTTAGAAGAATTTAACTTAACTACATTTTAAATGTACATTTGCAGCATTTAGCAGACGCCCATGACTGGGTAAAATACAATAATTAAAATAATGCTAGTGGGGGAAAAAAAATCGCACTCTGAAATCGACTGCACTGATTGGTTAATGGGCGGAGAACAAACACACCTAACTCACAAGAAAGAAAGACGGAGACGGACAAGACAGACAGACCCCAGTGATGCAGACTCTGTTTAATCGCAAGTTTTTAAATTCGGAATTTTTTCTTTCTCTCATTATCATAAATGACATTATATCAGGAGATTTATTTTTTTTGCTGCGAAAGTGCGAAGGTCACATTCGACTCAATCCTGGACTGTATTGTTTTTTTTATTATTGCACTTTAATTTGTAAAGTGGTTCCGTTAATTAAAAACAACTAGTCCAAGCTTTATATCTCCTTATGCTTTCTGAGCTACACTATCACCCCCCACCCCCCACTGTTAAGAAGTAACTCTTCTTATTCTTCTTTCGGCTTCTCCCATTAGTGGTCGCCACAGCGGATCATCCTCTCCATCTGCCCCTTTCAACCCAACTACCTGCATTTCTTCCTTCACCACATCCATAAACCTCCTCCTTGTCCTTCCTCTTTTCCTCCTTTCTGGTGGCTCCATCCTCAGCATTCTCCTACCGATAAACCTCATGTCCCTCCTCTGCATATATCCGAACCATCTCAATCACACCTATCTCACCTTGTCTCCAAAACGTCAATGCTCTGTCCCTCTAATAACCTTATTTCTAAGTAAAATATAAATGAGCGTATTTTAACCTGAGATTTCAAAAGTACACACATCCTTTAATTAAGTAGAATTACAGATACTCCTGATTACACTTTTTTACTCAAGTTAAAGTAAAGAAATTTAGACTCTGACATGTATTTAAGTAAAAAGTAGCCATTACTGCTACCTGTTTTAGTGCCACACTGGTAACTGGACCTCACACTATATTAATACAAAAGAATGAAATGTTGTTTTCTGATGAATGTATCCAGGCTGAACGTCTCCCATATAGAACACAAGCAGAGAAAAGATGATGATGATCAGGTGATCAGGAATGTTTCTGTTCTCAGTCATGTTTACATCACTGACTCCCTCTGTCTCATCCATGTTATCCCAAAACTTCTTGTTGCCTTCTGTCTTGCTCGTTGTAGTTTCGAAAACTAGCCTAAATCTGTTAGCGCTAGGAAATAATACACCAATGGGAGGTTAAAAAAGCTGTGCAATGAGATAGGCTGATGGCCTAAAAATGGTGAGCAATGAGAAGGATTGATCATGTCACCAAATAGATTGAAACTAAAGCAACGAGTCTGTTTGGAAAATGTAAGAGGTGGAAAATACAGATTTTTGTGTAATAACTGTCTAAAAAATAAATAGTGAAGTAAAGATACAGATACCAGAAAAATCTACTTAAGTACACTAACTAAGTATTTGAAATTCATTACCTCCCACGTCTGTTTTTTACATTTACTTGAGTAGATTTTTAAACTGGTAAATTGTACTTAAATACAATTCTTTTGAAGGAACAGTACGTTTACTTAAGTAGAATATTTCATTACCGTATACATCTTCTGTCTCACTTTAGATTTCTATCTGAAAGAACGCCTGCAGAACCGATGCTCACTGAATGTTTTTAGTTTTTTGCACCAATCTTTGTAAAGTCTAAAGATTACAGTTTTTGGTGATCAGGATGTAAATATTTTGCTTGTTCGTCGATTAAACAGCGATGAGGTTTGCAGAGAAAGAAAGCAGAGTACACAGCAGACCTTTTCCATGTAATCGCCGACATGTGACCATTAAAGTACAATCATTGTTTACATTCAAAAACTGCAGCTCTTGCTTCTGTTTGCTCTTAATTGTTAAACAAAAGCAGTGTAATTGCTGCTTCTGGACCAGTTTAACCTGCTAATAGTGTGTGTGTGTGCATGTGTGTGTGAGTGCGTGTCTGAGTAATAATGGCCGGAGGTCCTGGAGGCTAATTATAATGATTGACGCTCTTGAGTGGTGTTCTTGGCTACATCCTGTCTCTGGCACCCACATTCATTTTGCCAGAGATGCCACAGTTGGGAAAGGTTCATTCCCCTCTTCCTGTTGATACAAAGTGATGCCATGTAACCACATGTATCTGGAGGGGGAGCGTGTACAGAAGTGGTTGTAGTTGGTGCTGTCCTGTGAGTGTGTATTCATAGCTTCCTTTTTTTATTTTAGATATCTTAAACTGAATGCTCAAGACTTTAGAGGTGGTTTATCCACTCTTCAGTGATATAGTGGCATATGGATGACTGATTTTTTAATTGATTTTATGAATTCAGCTCATCCCAACATGCCCACAAGAGCTCATGAAGTCGATACTATAGGCGTCTTTTTATTCCAGGAATTTCATATATCAGAGTGTAACAAAGGCAACTCAAGCTCCTGTTTTGTCTCTGTACAGATTTTGGCCAACATCATCATATTTATCTGTGGGAACATAGCAGGTGCCTATCACAAGCACCTGATGGATCTGGCTCTTAAACAGACCTACCAGGACACATGTAACTGCATCAAGTCTCCTATTAAACTGGAATTTGAAAAACATCAACAGGTAAGAAATAAATGATTTTCGCACATGTAGATCTTAACACATGGACCGTGAAACAGTCAGACCTCCACAGTGTTTATTACTATACTGTAACAGCAGTAGCATTTTCTCACAGTGACTTGATTTGCATTCTGGCGAACGTCCACATAAGTTCACACACTGGACCAGAGATGTTAAAGCCAAACTGTGACCACCTTAAATTAAGATATTATATTTTACTAGTTTAGATTTTTTAGAGTAAAGTTTCATCCACCAAACTGTACAAAATCAATTCCTGCATATTACAAATGTGTGTATATGTGTGCTATTTGCAAATATATATATACAGTATATGGACAAAGTAATGGGACACCTGACTTTTCCAGCCATATGTGATTTTCCCCAAACTCTTACCACAATTTGGAGGCACACAATCGTCCAGAATGTCTTTAGATGCTTTAGCATACAATTTTTCCTTCATTTGAACTAGGAGACCAAAATCTGTTCCAGCATGAAAATGCTCCTGTACACAAAGCCAGCTAAATGAGCATGTGATTTGCATGGGAAGATCTTGAGTGGCCTGCTATAGAGCTCAGACCTCAACACTATTGAATACCTTTGGGATGAATTGGAACGTTGACTGCACACTGGGATTCCTCTCCTCACCTACATCTGTACCTTAGTTTACTAACACCCTCGTGGCTGAATGATCACAAATTTTCACAAGCACACTCCAAAATCCAGTGTAACATCTCCCCAGAAGAGTGAAGGTTATTATAACAGCTTATGGGGACTAATTGTGGCAGGGGATGTTCAAAAAACACATAAGAATCTTTTAGTGAGGTTCCCGACACAAACCGTTGTCCACATATTGTATATATAAATATATTTGGCCAGAGAGAAAAAGAGAGAGGGAGAGAGTGAGAAGAAAGAGAAAGAAAGAGTTAATAGCTCTACTGCACAAACTCCTAATGGAGTAATCAGTTAAAAACAAAACTGTATTACAAAATTATTCATATATCATGAAATATTTCATATATTCCAGGTTTTATTCTGATCAGATCATTTTTTATGATTTCATCATGTTTAGAATCTACAAAATAAATCAATAAAACTCCTATGAATGAGTTTGTCCATAGAAGTCCAATTTTTGAGTTTTGTTTTCTCTCCTGTACTCTCAGTTTAATACAACTTATGAGTATTCACACCCCATCCCATATTTCAATCTAAAATAATTAGTAACACAATAAAACAAAAGGAGATGCAAATTAGAAATGGTGCACTTAAGATTCTTGTTAGGGTTGGAACATGTGATTTGTGCATCACTCAGTGCTCAGTTTGGTGATCTGTAATTGATTGCACTTCATGACCTGCCAGAATAAAGTCTGGGCCTGAAGGTGAAGCAGCCAGTATCTGAATGTGGAATTAATTAGCCTGAATGTGTTTCTTCTCTGTTGGAGAACGATCGATGAGAGAGGGTTTGAGTAAATCTTATACAACTCAATGTAGGCCCTTGCCAAAGACAATTTGAGAATACGCTCTAAATTTACATTTATGGCATTTGGTAGACATTCTCATCCAAAGTGACTTACAACAAGAAGAGCCTTGCTATAAGGGCACAGGAGTGGCAGTGCTGGAATTTGCACTTGTAACCTCCTGATCCAGAGTCCAATGCCTCAACCTGCTTTGGATACTGGGTTTATTTTTGTCCCTTATGAATGAACATATTCTAGCGCTGTTGAATTCCTGATTCTGATTGGTCAGAATTCTGATTTGCGCCTGATTTTGCGATCTGATCAATTGCCATGAACAGTTTTGCATTCAAGCGCACACCATTCAACAGTTGACAACCTCAACAACGATGGAAACAATAAAGACTGGACATTTGATGCCCCCTTTTGAGTCTGGATCCACTCAAGGTTTATTCCTCATTCCATCTCAAGCAGTTTTTCTTTGCCACTGTCTCCACTGGCCCGCTCCTTGGAGATCAATTATAGGCAGTAATGTACAAGGTTAATAATAATCTATTTATTTCAAAAAATCTGCTTTAAGGCATTATTAAAAGTGCCATACAAATAAAATGTATTTAAATTGGTTAGGTGTATTTTATTTTCTGTGAGAGCAGCCCGAGTATATACTGTACATGGCATCTAAGCCTTGTTATAGTATTGATAACTACTTCTGTAAGTCGTATTTGTCTGTATTTTAACATTTACACAAACAAATTTCCAGTATCAGTGCGTTGTAACAGTAGGCTTTCCACTAGAGGAAGTAATATTATTTTCTTATTTATTTCAAGAAGGCAAGTAAAAAATTTTTATAGGTTCTATATTGTGAATGTAACTATAAATGCATAAAAAAATGGTCAAAGTTTAATTATCTAAAGAATCAACAGCACACACTTCAACTGTCTTTTTCTCACTTACAATAAGAAATCTATCCTGACAAGTGTACTGCATGATAGAGTGGGCTCAGGCTTTCAGAGGGTGTAGCACACATTTGAAGGTTGAGTAAGAGACATTTCTGCAGTTAAAAACAAAGAATTACTAATATCCATTGAATGGGTGCGTCTAAAAATGAGGTTTTGTGCCATAAATAGTTTTGAGCCAAAAACACCGCCACCCCCCTCTCCCACCCTATCCTTCCTTCTCCGAGCTGTGTGAGGTTTCCAACTTCCTCTTGTTGAAGTTGGCTTTGTTTGTTGATTATTTTGTGTGTCACATGACAAGAAAGAGTTTCTAAGAGGTAATGATGATAAGGTTATATTTTCAGTACAATTCATTTCAATGTGTATAGCGCTTTCAACAATGCACATTGTCTCGAAGCAGCGTTACATAGAGATATTATTTGTCTTGATCAGGGGCAACAATGATTTTGATTGAAACAGTATTATCACATATTCATCATTAATAACTAGTCAATAGAGCAATCTATCAACATTAGCAGCATATTATAGTTTTGTTCATTTTGCCGTATATGAAAGATTGAATGGGTTTAGTGGTCCCACTCTAATAACTGTTTATGGAAAATTGGTGCAACCCTAATAGGTGGAAGTATAATACCTCCTAAAACGTGATCATTCAAGATTCAAAAAATGCTAAAAACGTGTTTCTATTCTTCTTACCAAATCTCCATATATGGCGGATCTTCCTGGTTTAAACCTCAACGATGCCAAAGATATTCCAAGGGAGTAAAATTACCAATGGATGAAAGGCAAAGCAGTGATTTCTCTCTCACCTGTCAATCACAGCGACAGTAGCCAATCGCAGACATCTGTGAGCTCACGTTTGAGAAGGTTTGAAGTATTGAGCAGCGTCACGTGTCCCGTCACGTGACGCACGAGAGCTGAAGAGCTCGTTTCATTTTTACATGCATGAGCTATCATCATATAACATGTTGAACAGTAGATGGATCGCGGTATATATATCGTCCAAACGATTATCAGCACTTCAGAAAGGTTGGCACTTTTGAAATCCAGCTCATTCCAGAGAAGCTTCATAAACCAGAGCTGCGCATACTGACCTGTAATTTCATTATTTTTCCCTGTGGCTTCTCCACAGTGCAATTATGATCTACAGGTTTCCATCTCTCTCACTCACACACTCACACACACTCACACAAAAACACACACAGAGGTAGCCTTTTTTTTTTTTCCCTCTGTATGCTTTTATGTTTGACTGTAATTACCACGGAGATGGATGACAGCTCTGTGCTCAGTACATCACTCATCACTCTGGGTTGCAGTGTGGCCGGCGTGTGACGGTATTTTTACAAAACAGAGACAGCAAAGCCAGACGCTTCTCCTTTTTTTTTTTTTTTTTTAACCGCACACTCGCTCGATATAGCTCAGGCTGCTTAATTACTTCATTTCCTCCTGAGACACAGATTGAGGAGGTGGTCCAAAACAGACTGGAATATTTTATCTTCTTACAGTCTCTCTCTCTCTCTCTCTCTCTCTCTCTCTCTCTCTCACACACACACTTAATCTCTCAATCTCTGTCTCCCTAATTTTCAATTCAATTTCTCCAAGCTGATGAAAGCATGTCCTAAAGAGACCATGATAAACAAGGTGATTAGCTGTTGTTAGCATACTTTCTCCTCTTTGTTAACTCTATCACCGTGTCAGAACAGCACACACACACACACACACACACACACACACACACACACACACACACACACACACACACACACACACACAAACACACACATACACACTGAACATAGCTATTTGCTTAATAAATACAGTTCTCTAAATTACTTTTCTTTTTTTTTTTTTTTTTTTTTAGAACAGCCTTTTAATGGAAAGCTTTTCTATGTGCTTTGTTTTAAATGCCATAAAAATATGCTCGAGGGTCAGTCTGAGTGTGCTCTCTCATTCATGATTTGACCTGCACAGAACAAAGACAACATACAAAACAGCAAATAGCGAGCACCGCTGAAGAGCAATTTGAAGCCGGTGTTCACTGTGATTTCACTTAGATGATTGATTTTTCTTCCCTCCTGCTTCTTGTTTTGTTCAGGCAACGCCGAACACGTCGGTTTCATCAAAAATGAGCCCGAACGTACGGCATTCTGGAGAAAAACACGTCAGGTTTCTGTGCATTTTGGACAAAACAGCCAAAAAAAAAGTACAGGCAATAACATGCCTTCCAAACAGTGAGATGTTTCACCCAAACCGTGTGAAAATCTTTGTATTAACCTTGTCGTTTTTGAGGAACGGAGACAGTATAATAAAAGAAATTCAAGTAAATAAGTCCCTGAAAATTTTTATAACTCTGGTTGCCTCACACAAAGTTGTTAAACAGCTAAATGCCAGTGCAGATTGGATATAAGTCTAGAATGAATTCAGTGTGTAATTAGATCCCGGCTGTCGAAATGTCTCGGATACACACCTGCAGTGTCATGTCATCATCAAAACAAAAAAGAGGGCTTGGAAAAATGCGGTAAAAAGTTTTAAAAAGGTTAAAAAGACCTCATCGAAATGTTTCCAACAGAACAGGACTGAATTTCACAGCAACGATTCCAGTCATGAGTGAACAATAAGCAGTTTAAATGCCACGAGAGACATTTAACTCGAGTAATAAGACCAGACAATGGCACGTAATGAGGTGGAAGACGGATGCGAGTGCAGACTTCCTGTAACGGAAGTGAACTACCATGAAAGACAAAAGCAAGACCACGATTAATGTGGTAAAGATACAATTGAACCCGGAAACATGGTACAGAAGCACGGCCATGTGAAATGAAACATGGAGGTGCAGTGACTGATGAGAAACATGCTTTGACTTTGGTACAACCCAGTTCCAAAAAAGTTGGGACACAGTGTCAAATTTAAATAGAAACAGAATGCAATGATTTGCAAATCTCATCAACCAAAAACATATAGTATCAAATGTATAAACTGAGGAAATTTTGCATTTTAAAGAAATATTTAGGTCATTTTAGCCTTGATGGCTGCAACACCGCTCAAAAAAGGGGCGGGGCAACAAAAGTCTGGAAAAAGTCATCGATATTAACAGTTTAAAAAACATTGTGCAACTCATGAGGTTAATCGACAACAGGTCAGTCAGATGATTGGGTATAAATAGTGTATCTTAGAGAAGCAGTTTCTCAAAATAAACGATGGGCAGAGCTTCACTAATCTGTGAAAGACTGTGTCTACAAATTGTGGCACAAACTAAGAATAATGTTCACCATAAAACTGCAAAGTAGTTCAAAGTATTTGGAGAAATCTCTATGCAAATGGGGAAAAAATGAAAAACAATATTGAATGTTTGTGATCTTCAGGTCCTCATGTGGCACTAAATTAATGGAAATCACTTCATTTGCTCATTAACATCTCCAGAAATCATTGTCTGGGAACACAGTTTGCTGTGTCTTCCATTAATGCAGGTTCAATCTCTTCTGCTCAAAGAAGAAGGCATGCGTGAACATGAGCCAGAATGCTGCCATACTTACTGTTCTAAATCTCATTTAAAATGTACTGTCTCAAAGGGGAAAACAGTGGAAATCAGACAAATATGGGACAACATTCCTCTCCCAAAACTTCAAAACTGGTCTCTTCAGTTCGCAAATATATATGGACAGAAGACGTGATGCTACATGGTGGTAAACATGGCCGTGTCCCAGATTTTTTTGAGACGTTGTAGCCATCAAATTTAAAATGACCTTATGTATGCCTTAAAATGGTACATGTTTTCAGTTTAAACATTTGATATGATTTTTTATTTTATTGTTAATAAAATATGGGGTTAATTATATTTACAAATCATTGCATTCTGTTTTTATTTACATTCGGTGCTGTGTCCCAACTGTTTTGGAGTTTGAGACAATAGATGCAGTTGCAGTCAGATTGTGGTGAAGTAATCACAAATTTGAGGGGAAACTAGAAGATTTGTCAATGTTCCATTTGTAGAAGAGACATTACCTCTCTCTCCACTGTCAATCATAATTAAACTAGCCAATCATGGCTGTCTATGAGGTCATGTGTGCAGAAGAAGGCAAATAGCCTGAATAAGCTTGATATGTTTAAGAGAACCACGTTAGCTTTCATGCTACCTGTTTGGTTACAGTCATATTACAAGGGTGAATTAGCTAGTGAGTGCAAATGATTAAAAACAAAATAAAAAGGTGTACATGCATATTGTCATGATTTCAAATGAAATCTATAAACAGTAGCTGCTTTTGGACAGGTTTTTACACGAAGAACCATGTGAAGGTTTCTCCAAAACCATTAAAGAAATAAAGTCTGAAAGAAAACCTAAATAATCTATAAGGCACTTGTTCTCATCCTCAAGCTCTTCATTCTGACCAATAGGAGCGTCTCTTGCTGTCCCTGTTGCCCGCCCACATCGCTCGAATGATGAAGGCTGAGATCATTCAGAGGCTCAAGGGTCCAAACAGCGGCCAGGCTGAAAACACCAACAACTTCCACAACCTCTATGTGCAGAGACACACCAACGTCAGGTAGGACTCACACTACTCAACACACACACACACACACACACTCTTTGATTAATTGAGCATTTCTTCATGCTGACATAAAGAAATGTCTCTTATTCCTGAAGATCTTACAGAATACACACAGGTGTTTCTCGCAGCTAAATAAATCCCACTTCACGCAAGTAGGACAAAACATTTCAATACCCCAAAAACACATAGCCTAGATGTAAGAGTTCTGCAGAAGGTTTTCGATACTTCTCACTTAGCCCTAAAAGAAAAAAAGAAGTAATATTTTTGTGCACTTTAAAGATAGGCTGTTTTTCATCATGGTGAGGGGATGCTGAAGACGTGCCGCTCGTCAATATACGCAGCACTTGTGCTTGATTTCCGGAACAGCAAGGCGACCCAGGTGCTCGCTTTGACCTCAGACAGCGAAAGTGTTCACAGGAGCAATTTAAGATACATCTCAGTGCAAAGTCACTTAATTTCACTTCATTATTCAGCAACAATCAAAACCAGACTGGATTTGAAAGAATGTAATTGTCCCCAAAATGTCTTTTACTCTGAATGAAGATTCGTATGTGATTTTCTGAACAGCCCATTCCACGTTTAGTCCCCATAATAACTTTCACATTACAGGGAAGATGTTGGAGAGTATTGAGATTTGTGCCTTCATCCACGAGGGTATTAGTAAAATCCGATACGAGTGTAGGTGAGGAGCTCTGAGGGTGCAGTCAGCATTCCAAATCATCCCAAAGGTGTTTAATACTGTAGGGTTGAGGTTGAAGATCTGTAGCATGTCACTCAAGAGCTTCCACCCCAAACCATGATAGAGCTGGCATTGGGCACTGACATGCTGGATCAGGTTTCTAGATCAAGTGAAGGGAAGATTTAATGCTACCATATCTAAAAACATCTGACACAATTGTGTGCCTCCAGATTTATGGCATTTTGGAAGACGTTTTGTATGGTGTATTAGGAAAAAACCCTGAGATGAACCAGACTCAAAAGGGGACCCATACTACACTGTTCACAGATGGAGGCTTGAGTGCTAAATTGTTTGTGGCCAAAACTAGTAAACTCTTTAGTATCAGTATTAGTATTTATGTTTGTACAATAAGGATTTGTATTAAAGAAATTGTATATAGTACAAAAGGAATAGGTTGCCAGGCAATCACATGCACGGCATGATTCAGTAAGATATGCAGATCCTATGTGACTAAACCAGAATGAACCCTAGAGACATTAATATCTGAAGTTCATACTAATCCCAATGAACCCTAGGCTTACATTTTGTGCTTCAGTAGATATAGTGCAGAGCAGTGATACTTTAATCCAATCACAGATTGCCTCACTCTCTCCTGCACAGTCTTAAAGGCCTCTTAACGTTTTCGGCAGCATTCTGTACGCAGACATCGTGGGGTTCACACGCTTGGCCAGCGACTGCTCCCCCGGGGAACTGGTGCACATGCTCAACGAGCTTTTTGGCAAATTCGATCAGATAGCCAAGGTAACACAAAACAACGCAGGAATCTTCTCACTGTATCTGTATAACACACCACTGTTTCTCCTAGCTGAGTCTGATCACATTTATTTGTTGTTGTTTTTTAGGAAAATGACTGCATGAGGATTAAGATACTGGGAGACTGTTATTACTGTGTGTGTGGACTACCCATGTCTTTGCCAGACCACGCGAAGAACTGTGTAAAGATGGGACTGGACATGTGTGAGGCCATCAAGTAAATTCTTTTAGTCTTTCTCTTATTTGTCTGACTGTGCAAAAGATTCTCTATCTATCTATCTATCTATCTATCTATCTATCTATCTATCTATCTATC
>MU551630.1:2028063-2069174 GCA_024362625.1 Silurus asotus
ATTTCATCACAATTAATCGCACGATTATCATGAGTTGTGGGATTCGGTTGTCATGAGCAACCGAATCCCACATTTTTATCTTTTGTAAGTGTATCCTAAATTAATACTTTTCAAGTTTTTAATATTCTAATCAACATGTACATGGACAAATATTGATGCTTTATGCAAATGTATGTTTATTATTAGTGAAAACAAACACAACATAGAGCATTAAGACAAAATATTCCTGTTTTTTTTTTTATGGTGTTATGGTATTAAATCATCAGGACGCCAAAAGGAACTTTTGCTTTGTTTCCACACGGACGGTTTTAATTGCCAGATGTCAAGTCAGGTTTATTTCTATAGCGTGTTGCACAACAGACATGGTCTCAAAGCAGCTTTACAGAATTTCAAAGTACAGAATTTAAGAGAGAATCCCTGATGAGCAGCCTGGGGGTGACAAAAGGGAAAACAAGAAGAAACTTTATAAGTGTGCATCAAGGAGGATTTTGGTGCTTGATTTTAGACATGGCGCATCAGTAAAACTAAAGCTTAGCGATAAAATGTTTTTTTAGGTATTAATTTTATATATATATATATATCTGAGTAAAGAAGGTTTTTGAAGGTTTCGCCTCTTTTATATTTGTATTAATATTTTTTTATAAAAATAGTCAAACAGAAATGCATGCTATATTAATCATACAGTAATTTATCTTCCCTTCTTGGTATGCAGGCTTTAAGTTTTATATATACTTTATATAATATAGGCTAAAATGTTTTTTAGGTATTAATTTTATATATATATATCTGAGTAAAGAAGGTTTTTGAAGGTTTCGCCTCTTTTATATTTGTATTAATATTTTTTT
Source organism: Silurus asotus (assembly GCA_024362625.1). NCBI lineage: Eukaryota > Metazoa > Chordata > Actinopteri > Siluriformes > Siluridae > Silurus > Silurus asotus. The sequence goes on from MU551630.1 coordinate 2,028,909, forward strand.
ATAAAAATAGTCAAACAGAAATGCATGCTATATTAATCATACAGTAATTTATCTTCCCTTCTTGGTATGCAGGCTTTAAGTTTTATATATACTTTATATAATATAGTATATATAAAACTGAAAGCCTGCATACCAAGAAGGAAAGATATATACATTTAACTACAAAAATGAAAAAAGTTGTAGGAACTCATAGTGAAGAGATTTTGTAGTATATTAAACACAAAGCAATGCAAATTTCAATTTAACACTCAGCTCTACGGCTGGGATCTTTTTTTTTTCTGCTTTTAAATTGCCTCTCTCTGTGTCAGAAATGCTATAGTTTATTTTAGACAGAATTCAGTTTGTTAAAAGACAAACCTCATTTTGTTTGTGCAGACACAAGATAGGGCCACCAGTAAACAAAAAAACAGACACGCACACACACACACACACACACACACACACACACACACACACACACACACACACACACACCCTACCTCAGTTGTACTCAGCCAGACTCTATAACAATCCTGTAGTGTTATCACAATGAAGATAAGTTGAGTCACACCGGCACTGGAGATGTACAGCGCATCCAATCACCTGAAACTCCACACACTATATATCAGAGTTTTCAGTAGAGTTCCTGTAGTTTCATCACAGTCTAGGTCAAATAAGGTAACATTTTATTTGTGTAGTCCACTTCAGACAGTCACGCTCGTCTATAGCAATTCCTTGCTGGTTTTGATTTTGAATGGAAGACTTCACATTAGGAGACAGTATTATTAAAATATTCTAGTTTCTGATCGTTGCATTTTGCTCAATCACTACATGGCCACATAATGTCGGGCAGTAAATAAAAAGTCTCGATAGACATTCGATCCGTCTGTGATGACCATCATGACTGTCAATGATACACTTCTTGAATCTACACAAACGAAACTAGACAGAAAAACAAACTAGGAAGAAATGATTATTTTTATTCATGTCCTATTTCAGGTCTTTATTTGCATACGACCAGTTGGGTCCCTGGTGGTCTAGTGGTTAAGACGCAGCGCTCTCACTGCTGCGACCCGGGTTTGATTCCCGGTCAGGGAACCATCCCCAGCCACTCTCAGTGCCCAGATAAATTGGGGAGGGTTGCGTTAGGAAGGGCATCCAACGTAAAAACGTGTGCCAAATCAAAACGTGCGGAGGATCCGCTGTGGCGACCCCTAATGGGAGAAGCCGAAAGAAAGAAATTTGCATACGACCAGTCAAACAGTAATCATAAATTGAAAAAAAAAACAAGCGACCCAAAGGCAACCGTCAACAGTCTGATGTAATTGCCCAAATTTTTTATTTTGTGAAAGAAAGGTTAGGAGTTTGTTCAACTTCCCCATTCATATGAGCTAGTCATGAAAGTCTGCTTATAAATTGTATACATTTATAATATTATAATAGTCCAGTAAATAGCTAGTGCAATTTGTAGATCATCCATTCACTCCTACAGCAAATACGCTTCAAACAAGGCAAAATGTATGGTAATTTGTTGTGATTTTTTATTATATCTGTAAGAGCATACAGCGTAAATCTGCACAAAACAACTGCATACCACAGAAGACAAGAGATACAATGCGCAATACATTATGAAAGTGCAAGTACCAGTTTAAAATTCAGCCCCTGTGTTCTAGATGTGTAACACAATGCTATATTCTGTATTCAGAAATAAATTTGAATTAGACCATCAGGATTGTTTGTTTGTTTGATGGATTTACCTATTAAGACCCTGGAAATATTGTTGGCATAAACAAAGGTAGAAATGCCAACAATGTCAGTATAATGAATGATTTCTGGCCTCTACAGTTCCTCAGCCTCAGCTACATCACTCCAGTTCATAATAGATCCCAAATATAGATGAGTACATCTGTATTTTTTTTTATTATTTTTTTATCTTAGTTGTAAATCCAAACCGCACATCTGCCTACAAGATTATATTAGTATAATATTATTGATTGATAGCACCATGACACTGTTCAGGTAGTTATTAAGGATGAAAGAAGGAATGCGCTACATTCATGTTCATAAATAAATAAGCCGGACTCTATAACAAGCCTGTAGTGTTATCACAATGAAGATAATTATACATCTCTAGACATAGGTTCCCTGGTGGTCTAGTGGTTAGGATGCAGCGCTCTCACCGCTGCGGCCCGGGTTTGATCCCGGGTCAGGGAACCAACCCCAGCCACTCTTAGTGCCGGTCCCAAGCCCGGATAAATGGGGAGGGTTGCGTTAGGAAGGGCATCTGGCATAGAAACATGTGCCAAATCAAACATGCGGATTATGAATACGGATGATCCGCTGTGGCGCCCCCTAATGGGAGAAGCTGAAAGAAAGTTTTTCTACATCTCCAGATTAAACCAAGCTTACTTGGTTTAAAAACGGCTTCTGTTGTGCAGGTTGTGTCCCTTATGTGACTTTATTGGTACATTACATCTTGTCGAGTTGCTGTGTATAAAGTTGTGACTCAAATGGACAAAAAATGTCTTACTAGATTCATTTCAACCAAACATGCAACAGGAAGGCAAAGCAGGAGGAAAACAGTGAAACAAGAATGAATTAGCACATGAGGAAATGTCTCTATGATAATCGTGGATGAGCTGAAGTGTCGAATTGTGTCGTGTCGTTGCAGGAAGGTGCGAGATGCCACAGGCGTCGACATTAACATGCGTGTCGGAGTGCATTCTGGAAACGTGCTCTGCGGCGTAATTGGCCTCCAGAAATGGCAGTATGATGTTTGGTCACATGACGTCACACTGGCAAATCACATGGAGGCTGGAGGCGTACCTGGGTGAGCTTTTTTCTTTTTGAAGCATGTGTTTTTACATCTGTGATCAACAGTGTGAAATCCAACAAGGGCTCTTCACACTCAGCCGAACACGCTGTGGAGAGCTCTGTGAAAGGTACTCATGGCTGATGATGAGTTTCTGTTTAGCACGAAGACAATAAAAGCTGCCCCGGCTCTTTTATTACCTCGCTGCCTTGTTCGTATTATATATTTACCGTCCTTTCTGTGTGGGCCACACAAGAGGACGTAATGTTTCTTGTCCTGCGTATTGTTATTGAATTGCTCTCTCATGTCTTGTTGGTCCACCCAAGCCGAGTTCACATCTCCTCTGTGACGCTGGAACATTTGAACGGGGCATATAAGGTGGAGGCGGGAGACGGACAAAGCCGAGACTCGTATCTGAAAGAGCATGGCATTGTCACATACCTCGTCATCAATCCCAAGGTATAGTACCTTTAAAACAAAGGAGTTTATTTAGTGTTGATTGCAGTGAATATAAAAAAATAGGATCATATTTACATTGTAGCTATATTGTGCTGAGACTTTCAGCTTGACATATGCGAAAGATTACACATTACTAGAACCCTGAGGTATGATAGTACGACTTGTGAAAAAATTGTCACAATAGTGTCATTTTCACGTGCTATTTTTATTGTCGTACGATACGTCAGGACGCTGCCGGGATGCGCGCATCTTCCGCCTTTTGAGATGCCTTACTCTTGTCAGCAGTCAACAGAGTTCAGTTATCTCTGTGTTAGAGTGCGTATTTTTTCTGTTTCTGGTGTTTCAAAGACCAATTTTAGCTCGTCTCTCTTCTTATAAGAGTGCGTCTGGCTTCCGTCTCCACTCGTGAACCCGCACCTAATCAAGTCAAGTTCATTTCTTGCCAAACTGTTACTCCAAAGTTAAGGGCACACAAATATTATAGGATGTCTTAAAGCTAACGCGAATATGCTAACATTGAATTTTCAATAAATTTTAATTTTTTTCATTACATATTCCAGCTTGTTTTGAAGCCGGGGTCAGCCATGATACCGCACCCCTGGAGCAGAGAGGGTTAAAGACCTTACTTTGGCTTAAAAACTCAACCTTCCAATTAGTAACCCCGAGCATTAACCACTGAGCTACTGCATTCTCAATGCCATGTCCATGCTAATATCTGATGCATGGGTTGGAGTGAAGGATGTTGAGTAGCCTGCTATAGGGATGAGCTTCGACCCCATTCCTATTAAACACGACTAAAATCTTCTCAGAAGAGTGGAAGTTATTACTGTATAACAGCATTTTGAGGACTAAATGTGAATGTAGATGTTCAGTCAGTTGTCCATATACATATATATATATCCATATATCAAATTTCTTTTATTTTTTGCCATAATTCTCATATACAGTACCGTGACTGACAAATCCTGGTTATACCACGCTGTGTAGCGCTCGGGTTGACAAGCTGTGTGAAATAAACAGCATCGCTGATTCCTTTTGATTCCCTTAAACACCTACCATGATATTTTACAGTCGCAGCGTCTGGCAGCAACTTTTTAGCAATTTACCGTACCATCCGCTTCAACATAAGCCGTCTCCCATAAACGCGTACTTTGAAGCGGATCTATTTACAGTGCAACTTGGCACAGCACAGGCTGCACCTCGGCCAATTTCAGACTGCCTTTCGCTTTAGACTCTTTCTGTGCGTGGGTTTTCTATCAGCCCACAGAGATCACGTCGCTTGCCAACATCTTAACGTCCGTCTCTTTCATTTTAAAATACTGCCCCGTATTTTAGTCGCGTCAGTGCACGGGGTGGTTCTGTTTACTTGACCCGACGTGCGCATTAAATTATAGAGGATGATTTTGCTTCGTATTTGCATCACAGCCGAATAATATTGATTACACTCGTGTATAGTGTTACGCGGTTCACCGAACACTGACATTGTTTCCTTGAATAGCGTCTAGGGTTTGCTTGTAAGGTCTAAGTAAAGAATAGGTTGTTAATTAATGCAATGAGTCATGTCCAAATCCAATATTACATCCTGTTAAAGCATAATGTATTTCTACATAAAAATATAACACATTCTTATAATCTGGTTCCTTTATATATTATTGCTATAATTCATGATTATTTTTATCTCATTAGCTCCTTCCTGGGTCATACCCCAGTACAAGCAGGCATGACTTATAATATTCATATTTAACTGTAATGTCTGCCCTACAGTTATAAATATACAGTGTTTGATCATGTGTGTGTGTGTGTGTGTGTGTGTGATGTACTTTTACTCAGGGAGAAAGACGCAGCCCGCAGCTCCTGTGCCGTCCTCGTCCGGTTTTCTATGGGGCAAAGATGAGGGCATCTGTGCGTATGACTCAGTACCTGGAGTCCTGGGGTGCCGCGAAGCCCTTCGCCAACCTCCACCACCGAGACAGCATGACCAACGAGAACGGCAGGATCAACACTCACGTGAGTTGAATAAAGCACACAGGCCAATAAGGTGGTAATAACGAGGCGAATGATATATAAATTCGATTTGTGGCGATAAAAAAAAAAAATAAAAATGTCAAGCTATAACTAGTCAGTGGTTAAAAATGTTACATGTGGTACAAGAGAAAAGAGTTTAAAGCGAGTATAATTCCCAACAATGGCACAACCACAAAAAACCTGGTGGTACTTTTTAGGTCAAAATGATGCCACTATTTTCTTTCCTGCCAATTAAAACATCACTAGCCAATTAGGTGTGTCTGTAAGCTCGGGTATACACATGAAAGAAGATTGCCTTCAAGCGTGTTATGCCATCCTCTGAAACTGCGTAAGCAACACTTTGTAAAGATGCAGTCTCTGAGGAAGGATGTCTTAGCATTCATGATTCCTGATTGGCAGCTGTTAACTGAGCAATGTTTAAGCAATATGGCATCATCTACTGCAGACTGAAAGTATGTACTATTACCAGAGAAAAAAAAATAGAAACGTTTACTCACCTAGAATGGGAGCTCAAGGGCAATCTGAAGTAAAAATCCCTCCTATTCAGAGTTTTATTTTCTTAACCTGTCCCCAGGGCTGGTTCTAGACATTTGGAGGCCTTAAGTAATATTTATATTGAAGGCCACTGGTCTTATTTCCTCTAGAATAAAATCAAAAGCACTTGAAACAATGATCATTTCTAACCTTTTTATTTTAAAGGAACCCTGTTATCAATACTTTTCTATATTTATGTAAATGTGCATTTGAATTATACTTTACCTCGGTCAACACTATTAAAGAAGAAAAACAAAAAAATATGAAAGATTATCTGGATCAGCTCTTCTTCCTATCATTATTATTATTATTATTATTATTTTTACAAACTGACTTTTTATTAAAAGTCCGGACGCAGTGTCACTGGACAAATCGCTTTTTTTTTTCAATGTACAATAATCCTACGCTGCCCATTTTTAATGGTTAAATAATGTATGACTTTGTTACAGTTATGGAGGCCCCACCCCCAAGCCCAAGGCCCAAGGCAATTGCTTGCTTTGCCTATAGCTATCGCCATCCCTGCCTGTCCCACGCGACTGTGCTGGTGATAAACAACTGCAAATCGTTCCTTTTGAAAAAAGTCTCTGAAGGAATTATTCACACCAATTTAAGGCTGTTATTTACAAAAAAATCTGACCGAATAATAAATCACTCAAAAACTTTTATAAAAACATTTATCGACTGACTACTTTTTCTTTCGGGTTCAAGTTGTTACACAATAAAGGTCTCCATGTACTTATCGACTCAGTTAGTAGTTTCGTCCAAAGCTCATGTAGATAATATTATTAGAGCCGCCTATTCTTTCGATCGCTACGAAATGTAATGACGTCATATATTTTTGATTTGATACAGTTCATGCGTAGGTTACATCTAGGTTGTATTACTGTAATGCCTTGGAGCATGAACGAGATCCCATTCCTTAGGTTCCTATTACAATCTGACAATAGTGTCCATATTTATCCACCCTCCATTGGTTTCCCATGAAATGCATCCCTTTATAGTCTTGCCCCACATTACCTGAATGATCCACTCTAATCCATCATGTGTACATTGATCAAAAGGTACATGCTCTATATTAGTACCTATAAAAAACAGTATGGAGCAGAGCTTTCACCTGCAAATCCTGTAGCGATGAAGCAGCTTTCCAGGTATTATTTAATACTCAGACACAGTAACAGTCTTGAAGTTATTTGCATTCTGTTGAGTAGCCTTGATATTTGAAATCCCACAGATTTACCTTATGAAAATTCGAATTATGTAAGTAAGCAGGTTTCCTGTGTAAAAAAGGAAAAAGTTCTTTCTCTTCAGACCCATTAGATAGAGATTAGATTAAAGTCATTGTCTTCTTCTTCTTTTGGCTGCTTCCATTAGGGGGCGCCACAAAGGATCATCCGTCTCCATACCCCCCCCTGTCCTCTACATCTGCCTCTTTCACACCAACTACCAGCATGTCTTCCCTCACCACATCCATAAACCTCCTCCTTGGTCTTCCTCTTTTTCTCCTTCCTGGTGGCTCCATCCTCAGCATTCTCCTACTGATATACCCCATGTCCCTCCTCTACACATGTCCAAACCATCTCAATCTCTCCTTCCTCACCTTGTCATCAAAATGTCCCTCTAATGAACTCATTTCTAAAGATTAAAGTCATTGTAATACTCCTTTATTTGTCATTCTATCTTTTGGAACAATGAAAATATACCTGTCACAATGTTCAGTATTCAGAATTGTCTTTTTATGTCGATTGTCTGTATCGTTGAACGATGCGCGCTTACATGCAGATATTAAAACTTAAAATACTCATTTACACATTTTGCTCCTTAATTCATAATCAAGCGTTTGAAGTTGATGCCTAACAATAAAAAAAAACAGATCCCAGGCCTTTTCACTATCACAATATCAATCACAAAAATGTGGCATTTTGAAAGCATTGGTTATATCACAGATTTGATGTTTTTCAGGATGTACCGATGGGACAGTGTAATTTTCCTGGGAGATCAGAAAGGTCAGTTTTCTGAGCGTTAAGCAAAACTCATCGCTTACTCGATCCGTCTCTCACTCAGACTGTAACATGCAGCATTTTTTAACTTTCATTCAGAACAAAATCCCAGAAGAAGAGGTTTGAGGAGGAGCTGAATGAGCGCATGATTCGTACAATTGATGGCATCAGTGCACAAAAGTGAGCGGATCTGCTTTTCTGTTCCAGTTCATTTATATATATATATAGAACAATCCGTTCACATTTTCAGACATAATTAAAGAGTACAGTCGGATGATTTTAGACTGCTGCTTCACTCATTATAATTATTAGTCATTTGCTTTAAGTGAGGTACAAATGCTGACTATTTTTGTTCTTTCTCTTGTCAGACAGTGGCTGAAGTCTGAGGATATTCAGAGGATATCGCTGTTCTTTCACAATAAGACTCTGGAAAAAGAGGTAGGGTCTTTTTGCAATTATAATGTGTACATAATGATGCACTTTTGATACACTATATAAACAAAAGTTTGTGGAAACCCGACTATACGATTCGATTGGGCGTTTTTTTTTTACATCCAATATTTTCCATGTTCTGAACAACAGCCACTCTTCTGGGAAGATGTTTTAGATTGTGGTTATTGAGGTTTGTGCTCATTCAACCACATGGGTGTTTGTAAAGTCAGGTAGTGATGTTGGTGAGGTGAGGAAACCTGCGGTGCAATCAGCACTCACATTCATCCTAAAGATGTTTACTAGGGTTAAGGTCAGAGCTCTATAGCAGGCCACTCAAGATCTTTCTCTCTATCCCATGTAAAGCAGATCTTCATAGAGTTGGCTTTGTGCACAGGGGTAATGTCATGCTGGAACTGGTTTGCATCTACTAGTTTAAGTGAAGGGACAATTTGGCACATATGGTTGGAAAAGTCAGGTATATTTTTGTCCCAATATTTTTGTCCATATAGTGTTTCTCAATATTTTAAAGTATAGGCTTTGTTATAAAATCAAAGCTTGGTTTAAAAACCCCAACTTTTTGGGACTTGGTCTCCACTTTACTAAGGAAAGTGTTCATTACACCTTCATAAAGATTTTATAAGCTTCAATATCTCACATAAATCAACAAAGATTTGTCCAACATTTTTCAGACTTGTGTCTCAAGTCATTCCCGAGTCATTTGACATATATTTTGGTTGATGTTTAGTTTATGTTACAATATGACCATTCATTATTATCAGTGGAACGAGAAAGTCAGTTGTCATGACTTAAATGTTATTTTTATTTCACTCATTAATATTATTATTATTGTTGTTGTAATTATTTAACATTTTACATGCTGCTAGATTTTGCTTTTTATTTTGAATTCCTTTCCTCTTTTAATTTTTATTATTACATCATTTTTGTATTTTATGCCATGTATAATTGCATTTTTAAGGAGTACATGCACATGTTTTCTTTTCACTATTTTCTATTTTTTTATTTGATAAAAAATGTCTTTTCTTTTTAGTTGTCTTGTTTCTTCCATTTTTACCCTCAAATTCAAGAAAATGATATTTTGACATGCGTGATTTATCTGTATACTTTATACAATAGAAAGTAAAACGGATACTAAAGCAATTTACACTATAGAAAAGAAGATAAGAGATTTAAACATATAGATATTCGGTATATAAAGGAGTATTTAAGAAACAATTAGGATGTGCACAGATACAGTGATGTGATGTACATTTAGTCTCAACCTCAAGTCGCATGACGGCAGAGTTTCATTTAGTTAATCCTAATATCATTTTTAATTTACTGTCAAATTGTAAAAAAACGAATTCTTTCACAATGTTGTGACTGATGATGACGTATCGTAAAATCCGTCATAACTCTACCTGTCATGTGACGCAGGTGTTGACTTATGAGGGTATAATTCAGCTAAATAGCATTAAGTAATTTATTGTGTATCATCTTCAGTTTTATTGTCTGTTGTCATGCAGTGTAATGAAACCTTACGAAACTGTTTTATGATTTCTGTTTCCTGTTTAAGATTCTCGTTGATTGTAACTAATAGCAGTATGTTTTCTCACCTTTTTTCATGCATTACAGTATAGAACAACAGCCTTGCCGACCTTCAAGTACTACGTCACATGCGCATGCTTCATCTTCTTCTGCATTTTCGTCGTGCAAGTTTTAGTGTTGCCCAAGTAAGTATTCGCTCACACTCACTTCAGCCACAAGTTTGGTTCACTTTTACAAATCAAGAGTTTGATTTATGTTTATGAAACAGTCTGTTACATCATACGATAAAATCATTACTCAGTAAATTCTCCCACAGCATGAGACATAAAGGGCAAAAAGACATTACATTATTTAGTATATTAACATTTTATTTACAGAAGTACAAATGCAAGGAACAAAAGTATGTGCGTGTATAGAGTTTACAGTGTGCGATGGTGGACAAAGTACACAAATCATGTACTTGAGTTAAAGTAGAGATCCAGTAGATACATTTTGACCCCAGTAAAAATAAACTTTCACTTAAGTAAAAGTACAAAAAGTGTTTGCCAAATGCACTAATGTTTCCCAAGTACTTATGATTTATTATGGCTTTAATGTTCTAATTATAATTTTTATCGCAAGACTCTGCGCTTCATCAACTATAGTTAATGTTACGCTTAGCACACTGATCTATTAATAAATTGTTATTAATGAGTCAAACACTGATTGATATCTATTACAATTACCTTGAAAAAACAAAACCTTCTTTTCAACTACTTCAAATAAGGTTCACGGGTGGTGTGGTGAGTTCAGGTCAGGATTTCCTCCATCATTTATTTACTTTAAAAATGTTCTGCTTGCTGTGGAACCGATGTTGGACTGTATGTTGTTGAGAAGTAAACACCAACAAGCGCCAATCACAAGTTCGAAACCCTGAATGGTGGTTTGCTGCGTGATGGACCGGGTTACGTTTTTATCCGCTCATGAATAAAAAAAAAACGACTGATTTTGCAAAATGTAGTGGAGGACGTAAAAAATAAAGTACGATATTTGACTTTAAAATGTAGTAAAGTAAAAGCAAATGGAAACCCAAGTAGAATACAGATACGCGAAAATCCTACATAAGTATAGTAACGAAATACATTTACTTTGTTACTGTACTACCACTAACATTATACACTGAAGATATTATTGTGCAGAGGTAAATTGCGATGTTGATATTTCCACATGTTAAAAGGTATGTGTGTGTTATATATGTGCATGTGTTTGTGCAATGATAGTCAGTATTCTTTAATTTGTTTCGTATTGGGGGTGTGTAGGGTGTGGGGGAAGTGGGTACAGGAAGTACATCTTTCTGAGGGTAGTTGACACTGGATTGTTGTTCATAAGTCTAATGACTCGTGGGGAAAAAACAGTTTTTCAGGGTCAATGTTCGGACTTTTGCACTCCTGTAGCATCTGCCTGAGTATGAAAAATTATATGTGCTGGGGGGGGTTCTTGCTAATGATTGCAAAATGATTAGGAGCAGATATTTAGCTGCCCGTAATAGCCAAACTATCACATTAGCCATGCAGTTAGATCCAACAAAGTAAAAACCCCGATAAAGAGAAGATCGATGCGTGATAAAGGCACAGAGATGTAGAATGATATAGATTTAGCGAATAAATGAAATGAAATGAAGCCCTCCTTTGTCATATTGTGATCAGTCAGACACAGAAATCTTTCCCGTGAATGTATCATCATTCTAATTAACTGTGCTTGTGTCAACCAGAAGCTCATTCAGACATCTGAAAGCACACATTGATTTTCTCGCGTCTCTATTCTCTCTAATGTGTCCTCACTTCCTCGCTCTGTCGTTATACCCGTTTTATAGCACCGTTAAAACGAGCCGGCGTGACAGACCATGACTCTCCTGGCTTCTTGCCTTCTCTTTTTATTAACAATGACATTAGTGTCGGGGCATCGTGCAGTCGGAGTCAAAATGCAGGCAAAAAATATGGTATGTTCCCCGTTCAGATGGCATTCATAATAAAACCCATAAGCAAAATAAAACTACTGAACGGAATGAATATTATGATCTGTCGTTCTATTATGGATTTTCTTCTTTCTTTATACTGTGGGATTGTTTTTCTTTTGAGGAAAGAAGCTGAAGGAAAAGTCTGCTGTCTATCATGGGAATTGGGTCAATATGTTCAAATGTAATATAATAGTGGGTGTATTCTTGTAAATAGCCCTATTTTCAGCTGAAATAGTCCTATTTTCGGGGCTCAATGTTCATTAGCTAATACAGTTTGGCAGGTAAAATGCAGCCGTATGCTTTTCAACGTCACAATAAATAACCCAAGCTACCAGTATATGGGCACTTTAGGAACAGAATGATGTAGACACCTAAAGACCATACAATTCATATAGCTTATTTTTGAATATCCAATTCCATAAATAATCCTTGTTTACTGTTATAAAAAACCACACTTTTCTGGAAAGATTGTCCTAATTCAGACACAAGAACTTTAGTAAAAGTTTGAGGAGAGGAGGTCTGGGGTGCAGTCAGTGTTTCAATTTATTCCGAAGGTCTTCAACAGGGTTCTATCTAACAGGATACTCAAGATCCTAGACTCCAGCCTATGGTAACCATATCTTCATAGAGCTGGCGTTCAGTACAGGTTTGGGTCTTCCAGTTTAAGTGAACGTAAAAATATATTGCCTCATTCGAAGACCTCGTAAAACAAGTGAGTGGCTCTAACTTTGTTGGCTGGAGAACAAAACAAACATATGTCTAGAAAAAGTCAGGTGTTCGTAAACAGTGTTATGTTTTTGTGTGTGCTTTTGTATATTAGGTTGTAAGTAAAAAAAAAAAAAAACTAAAAACTGAAGTGTTTTATCCCATGCAGGACTGCTGTGCTTAGTGTGTCTTTCGGAACGACCTTCCTGCTGCTGACTCTGATCCTCATCATTTGTTTCGCTGGACGTATACTGGTAAGTGAACTTTGAATGTTGAACAAGTTCAGTCAGGTTTCTATGACAATTGTTTTTATAAAATAATAGAAAATAAAGCAGAACACGGCACAGCGTTATAGGAAAAAGAAACCAAATATGGAATAGCCTTTATTTGTCACATATACATTACAGCACAGTGATATTCTTTCTTCGCATATGCCAGTTTGTTTGGAAGCTGGCGTCAGACATGATAAGGCGTCCCTGGAAAAAAGAGGGTTAAGGGCCTTGCTCAAGGGCCCAAGACATTGTAATGCTGGGGCTTGAACCCCCAACTTTCCAATCCATAATCCAACAACTTAACCACTGAGCTACCACTCCCTATGGGATGGTGTGATGCAGCTCAAAGAAAAACTAATGAACAATCGTCGAGTTCCCCGAGAGACCAGAAACCTTATCATCAGGGAAGTGTCCTAAATACTTTCCTTTTTGCGAAAAGAGAAGTTTCCCCCTACAGATTTACCTGTCAATTGTTGACAAATCACTGATACTGGAGATTCTTTCAAATAAACATATTTTCAAGAATTAACTTTTACACATATTTCTGTCTATACATCTGCCATACAAGTGCCTATAAATCATGTCGTTATAGAAACAAAAAACAGCAATTAATATAACCTTCGAAAGCAGAACAACCGCCAGAGCGACTGTTATAGGAAACACTATCTTTATGAGCAGATTGGACAATTTATGAATGTTGGGGTTTAAAATACTTGAATTCACTGATGACATGATATAAGAGGTTTATGTGGGATTATTAAAATTGCAAAACAAAATGATAATATTATTTTTTATTTATAATAAACATGCTCAGAGGAAAGAAGACCACTTTCCCCCACCCCACCCTCCTCCACCCTCCTCAGCATTAAATGTTAATGTGTTGATCTGGAGCATGGTTTAAAAAACTGCAGATTGCACACTGAAAGAAAGGAACACAAGGTCTATTGTATCAAGGTCAGTTTTTTCCTGACTTTTTTTCCCTGCTGCACAAATAATACATCGTGTACAAGGACATTCTCAGATCTCCAGTGAAAGGGCTTGAAGGAAGGAAATTGCTTGATTCTTTTGGTGAAGGTCAAGCAGGTTGTCTAATGTTGTTTTTTCTTTAGACTCTAGTCGATCCTTTATATCAGTGTAGACGGTTGTAGCAGCAATAGATTTGAGGTTGTTTTTCTGTAATCTATTCTACATTATGTACTGTCTCATTCTATGTTTTTTTAAGCACATGCTGTACATGTGAAGTAAAATGTATAATAATGTAAGCTATATAGACCTCAGGGACGTTTCTATGTTTTGAAAGCATCAGGGGCTGAGATTGTAACCTTAGGGGGCTAAGGTTTAAGGATGTTACATATCGGGGTTTTTTTTGTCTTACATTGTCTTTATATCACACTCGCTTATATTACACTCACTTACTTGTATATTTTTGTTTGTTTAGCACTTTTAACAATGGACATTGTCCCAAAGAAGCATTATACTCATAGAACTCATTTTCAATTCCCAGTCTTGTGAGGAAAAATAAGTAAATTAATTAATTATAATGTTGCACACTCTCTTGCACGCACACACAACACACACACACACACACACACACACACACATATACAGATACTCCATGTAACAATGCATATTCATTTTCTTAAAATACAATGTGAAGCAGTGTAGTGTAGATCCTTTTGTATTTTTTGTACTTCTTGCTCTTGGTTCATTTGCGGTCCTTCTTTATGATTTTTGAGCTCCAAATGGTTTGCCCTAATGACGCCATTGCATCACAAAAAAAAACACAAAGCTTCGAACAAATTACTCTTCTTCTTCTGTCTGTAAATTGATCGGATTGACCAGATTCATTTCAATGTATTGTTATTTGTGTAGCGCATTTAACAATGAACATTGTCTCAAAGGAGTTTTACACAGATAATGCATTCATAAAGAATGAATAAGAATGTTCTTTATAAGTGTAAGTTTGTCCCTGATGAGCTACCCGGTGGCGACTGTGGCAAAAAGATGGCATAAGAAAGACCCTTGAAAGGGAACCTATCCTCATCTCGGTGGTACCAAATGTCCATTTATTACAGATAAACACTGTTGCAGGTTGCAGTGATGGTGATCAGATGCAAACTGTAGTCCTGAGTCAGTGTAGCAGCCAGTTTACATTAACTACAGTCCAAATCCATATCTTTAAAGCTCCTGTTCTTTATCCGTGATTTCATGGATTACAGTAGTCTAATCTAGATGTAACAAAAGCATGGACTAGTTTTTCTGCATCCTGTAATGGCATCATATTTCTAATTTTAGCAATATTTCTAAGGTAAATGAAAGACTTAGGTCAATAATCACACCAAGGTTTTTGACTGCTGTACACACTTAGACAGAAAACGCTATCCAAAGATGCTACGTAATCGGAAATTTTACTTCTAGCTGCTTGTAGTCCTGGTAAAGGTTCTTCTATTTTATCCGAGTTGTGAGGAAGGAAGTTATCAAGCATCCACTGTCTACTGTCCTTTACACAATCCTCAACATTTTTAAGCTGCTCTCTCTCATCTGGCTTTGCTGAAATATACAAGTGGGTATCATCAACATAGCAATGGAAGCGAATGCCATGTTTATGTTTAATTTTACCCAGAGGCAGCATCCATAAAGAAAAAAACAGTGGGCCTAAGACAGATCCTTGCAGAACACCAACATTGACCTCAGACAGTGTGGAGAACTCACCATTTACTTCAACAAACTGATAGCGAGAAGTCAGATAAGACCTAAGCCATGAGAGAGCTCTTCTCTTTATTCCAATTAATTTTCTAGTCCAGCAAGGAGGATAGTATGATCAATGTTGTCAAAAGCTACACTAAGGTCGAGAAAAACAAGTAAAAAGACTGATCAGAGACCAATAACAGGTCATTTCACACTTTAACCAGTGCTGATACATTTAGAAAGTTTTATTCCTAAGTAGATGTGAGCATAACTGCTGTGCCACAACCTTTTCTAAATTATTGGAGATAAACGGTAGGGTGATATTGGCCTATATTTAGACAGCTGACAAGGTTCAAGGTTAGGTTTCTCCATTGGGGGGTTGATAATAGCCAGTGTGAAAGATTTAGACACATAACTAAAGGAGTTAAAGGAGTAGTTTATTATATTTAGAACAGGTTCAGTTCCTTCTGAAATTATCTGTTTGAAGAAACTTATAAGCAAATAACCTAAGTTGATGATTTTGTTGAGGTAATAATTGAAATTAAGGCATTCTCTTGAATAGTATTAATTAGTAATTAGTAATAACATAGGGGTTGATATTGGCCTATATTTAGACAGCTGACAAGGTTCAAGGTCTAAAGGGCTAAAGGGGGAGTTTATTATATTTAGAACAGGTTCAGTTCCTTCTGAAATTATCTGTTTGAAGAAACTTATAAGCAAATAACCTAAGTTGATGATTTTGTTGAGGTAATAATTGAAATTAAGGCATTCTCTTGAATAGTATTAATTAGTAATTAGTAATAACATAGGATTTATTTTCATTGCCTGTATTTTTTTGCTTAAAGTTTTCAAATGTATTATTAAAAAGTTCATTAAATGATGGTGTGCATGTGCTTTTATTTCCTGTAAATGTTGCTACTGAACTGAATAAAAATCCAGCATTATGCGTGTTATTTTCTATGAGGGTGGAGAAATATGCTCCTCTAGCAGCACTAAGAGCTTTTCTCTAACTCAGGAGGCTCTCCTTCCATGCTATTTGAAATGCCGTCAATTTGGTTTAAAGCCATGTACGTTTTAGATTTATAGGATTGTGCTTTCCAACATGACTTTTTTTTACTTTATAAATTATTTTTTATTATTTTTAACTTTAAAATCCTGTCCAAAAAAACAAAACATTCAGGTTTTCATTCCAAAAAATCAAGTGCAGAGTTTAATTCCCCTGATTTTCATTTTGAATGACTATCAGGTGTGGGTTTGCTTGGTTGGAATGAAAACTGTAAACAAATTACGAATTACAATGAAGGAATTACACTGATCAGGCATAACATTATGACCACCTGCCTAATATTGTGTTGGTCCTAAAACAGACCTGATCTTTCGAGCATCAACAGCATTAACTTCTTCAGCAGTTTGAGCTACAGGAGCTCGTCTGTTGGATCGGACCACACGTGCATAAATGAGCCTCGGCTGCCCTCGACCCTGTCGCCAGTTCACCACTGTTCCTTCCTTGGACCACTTTTGATAGATACTGAGCACTGCAGACCAGAACATCCCACAAGAGCTGAAGTTTTGGAGATGCTCTGACCCAGTCGTCTAGACATTAAAATTTGCTTAACTCGCTCAAATTCAAACGCTTGCTCAATTTTTCCTGCTTCTAACACGTCAAATTTGAGGACAAAATGTTCACTTGCTGCTTAATAAATCTCACTCATTACCAGGTGCCATGATGAAGAGATAATCAGTGTTTTTCACTTCACCAGTCATAATGTTATAATTTCATAATGTTACACCAGATCAGTGTATAATGAATGAAAATCCGGTGTCACCTGGATGAGAATTTTTTAAAGATGGGGATCCTTTTAAATTCTCAGGGAGTTTTTTCTTGCCACTTTCACCACTGGTTTACTTATTAGGAATAAAATGTATATAGATACACTTTACAAAGGTTAAATGTATTCATTTTTATTTCTTTCTCAATCTGTTTTGTGACAATGTTCACAGTTAAATGCACTATAAAAATAAAATTGTATTGAATTGACCATTAGCACGGTTTTACACTGTCCGATTACAAAATCCTTTTATTTCTCATTCACTCTGTTCAAGATCTGAGTAAAATCTTGCAGAAAATCTTGTACAATAGCCTGTACTTTATAATCCTGCCTGATTATACAATAAAGGTCCCACTGCGACGCATCAGCGACCTTCTTTGGGACTAAAATAGATCAATACAGTAATTGTATTTAACAGAATATTTTAAAGGTGAAGGTGGTAGGTGTGTTCCCCGGGTAAAAGAGGACAGCATGTTCTAATGTCTATCCTTCAAAGTGAGCTTGAGGTAATAAGGATATTTTTCTCTTCATTAGCATACGAGGTAGTATTTCAGCTCACAGTACAAAGGGACAGGCTGGTACCATTATATCAATAAATGGAAGTACATTCATATTTTTGCTTCCTTTTTCCCCCCATTAATATGCCCAGATTTCTAGCTGGATAATGTTTTATTCTGTCATGTGTCTATTCTTAGTCCTAATTTTCAGAGAGCAGCCTTTGGTTGAAATTTCACTAACTCTTCAATATGGATCTGGGAATATCAGTAAGATATAATGTATGTAAGATGTTCAAAGTTTAATGACAGAGAGGCTCATGTTCAGACATCTGGGACGACAATGAGACCATTGCGTTACAAATCGGTACATGACGAACAGAAACATTGTTAAAGGTCTTACTGGTACATACATAGGCATTTATCATAAAGACAGGACAGGCAAAGCATGACAATACGCAAGGAAAGATGAAAGAGGAAGAGTCGCACAAATTAGGTAAATTACTCATGGTAGAATAACTGAAAACTGCAATTGAGCAGTTTTTGGTACTTCTGTGTACTTTTAAAATCTACAAGAGGACAAACACGCTGAACTCACAAAAACGAAAGAGAGTCAGACACGACACACGGCAGTGATGCAGTCAAATCGAAAGTCTTCAATGCATGCGTTTTTCTCATTATCATAAATTACTGATTACATTTTTTTATTACATAACTCACATTAGACTCGTCATTTTTTCTTTTGTTATTGCACTTTAATTTGAGGTCCCTGGTGGTCTAGTGGTTAGGAAGCAGCGCTCTCACCGCTGCGGCCCGGGTTTGATCCCCGGTCAGGGAACCAACCCCAGCCACTCTTAGTGCCGGTCCCAAGCCTGGATTAATGGGGAGGGTTGCGTTAGGAAGGGCATCCAGCGTAAAAACAGTTTAAAAGTATGTAGTGTAGTTTAAAATGTATATCTCTTTGTCCTTCATGAACTAAACTAGAATCCCCCACCCAACCGCTGGTGTTAAAAAAAGGTATTTTTTTATTATGATCAGCTTATAAATGAGCTACTATTAACTTTTACTTGAGAAAATTTTGAAATCAGTCATTTTACTCAAGGTAAATTTCATTGTAGTGACAGTATGTTAACTCTAATAAAATATTTTAGAACCCTTCCAACCGTAACATTGACCCCCTTTCACTCTGAATAACCTTCTATTCGAATATACGTGTGTGCGTGCGTGCGTGCGTGTGTGTGTGTGTGTGTGTGTGTGTGTGTGTGTGTGTGTGTGTGTGTGTGTGTGTTTGTGACGAATCCAGACCAATAAACTAGGCCAAAAACAATCTTCTTTGAAACCATGCTCAAATCCATAACTCAAACCATTCGACTTATATCCTTATATATAATATACTTATTATTACTTATGCTTATATAATAAATTGTTCTGTTCTGCCTGTTTCTACTAAAAAGAGCATTCGGTTGCTGCTGCAGATCTCATTTCTTTATTCTGCGCTTCTCCGAACTTTATTAATGTTGCTTTTTTTAAAAACTCTGGCTGCGCTCCTGTGAACCAGATCTGTCTAAACTAAGGCAAGTAAGCCTGTGTGTGTGTCTGTGTGTCTGTGTGTGTGTGTGTGTGTGTGTGACGTACGCGTATCCCAGGTGGAGAAAATCTTTACTAGGCCTTCGTGTGTCTTTGAGCCTCGTTATACAGTCGCTGCGAATGGAGAACTTCAGGCAGGAACAGATGGACAGAGAGCGGTTTAGCGGTGCCCTGTCAAACATGACACAACATCAAACACATAAAAGGAGAAGAAACCGGGCAGCGTATCCCAGCGGACTGAAACTAGACCGTTTTTCTTTTACAAAAATAGAAGCGAGTCCCTTGTTCCCAAAGCAACTTTTGAATAAGAAACTTTGTAAATTGGCCAAGTGATACGCATGGGCGTACGAGTTCTAACGGGATGTCGATGCTGTCAAAGTTTGAGGAATTTGGATGCCTTTTATTGTCTTTTAAATATAAGAACTGTACGTATGACATTTAGTAACCTCTGTGTTTAGCCGAGGAGCAAATATGCTAATGACATTAGTGGGAGTTCAGACATGTTTCCTTGTTGCCGTAGCGATCAGGTCGTGTGACCTCCTGCTCTCTCCTCCCGAGCTCGTCCCTGCTCAGCGCCAACAAGCCCTGCGTCCGGCTCGTCCTCACCATGGCAACCACCGTGCTCATCCTCGTCATGGCCGTCTTCAACATGGTGAGTGTCTTGACTGCCTGAGGGCTTTTCGCCGAGGTCTCTGATTTCGCATGGTGAGGTCTGGGTGCACTGGGGACCACAATATTCCATTTATTTGCACTAACCACGGCATCGTGCATGTTGAGGAGCTGTGAGTCAGCTGCTCAGAAAAACCCCGGAGGAATACTAATGCCTTAGAGCTGCTAGTGATCAACCGTCAAGCGCGGTGCTGCTACATCCAGCGTCTGTTCGTGTCCTCCAGCACGTTGAAAGGCGAACAGCTCAAGCAGGTCAGAATAATAATAACCCAGTGGAGACATTCATGAGCAAATGAACACACACCAGTAGCATTCCATCTTAAGTGTCCATATTTGATACACTATATAGAGTCAGGGCTTCTCTTTTGAATAAATTGTTTCAAAGTAAACATTTATTGTTTTATTCAATAAACATTCCTCTTACAGGCTATTATATGAGATTAGTTTTTTACATGTAAAAGTTTTGAAAAAATTCACTAACCACGTAGACCCCTGATCCCTGGAGTTTCCAAGACCACACATTAAGAATCTCTGGTGTAGCTGACTTTAACTAATAGATTAGTAATAAATCATACAATTCATTGTAACAAGATGAATTAATTAAAGTTTGAATAAACTTTAATGGTCATATTTGGTGCCATACCTGATAAACATGTGGGTTTTACTCATAGACCCTTTTTCTTGTAGCATTCTGTTGAGTGCTAATGCTAATTATTTACTTCTAACTGCTTCAAACAAGAATTCAAGAGTTTTAGTTCACTCCCAAGAAACAGAAGTGAAGAGAGACAGATTGTAGCCTTCAGGATTCTGAAGCTTGTGGCCAGAAAAGTGTAGAGCAGATGCCAGATCCTCTGTGAGCTGGAAGGGACAGAGACTAATCTGCTGTGTAGTTTCCTTGTAACTCAATCAATCAATCAGTTAGCATCAATTAACAAAAAATGTCCTTTTGTCATTCTGATTTTTGCAATACATTTGCAGATTTGAATCCAAAATACAATGGCTGCAAAAGTGACACTTTACCAATCCACTAATAGAAAAACCAATCCTGCTGAAGAGAAAAGATTTTTCTGACGATTTAGTAGTTAATTTCATCAAGCTGTGCCCAAGCTGTCTTGTTTTTTCCTGCTCCTTTGGGTCACAGCACTGAAATCTAATCAAATCTCAGGTCCTAGCATATTTTGTATGCGTGTGTTCGTGTGTGATTACACACATAAGCAAGCTTGTTATACAATCTTCATACAAATGCAATCTTAGGGGTGTGTGTGTGTGTCTTGCTCGAAGCTTTTTTTTTTTACTAGCTATTGTGTTCAGGTAATGCTATTTAATACAAATATCTCTATTTTGTCATACGCAAATTGAGTGTTGTAAATGTGTGTGTATGTTTTGTTCTCCATGTTGCTCAGTTCTTTCTAGAAGACGAGAAGGTGACTACAGTGACTGCACAGAACATCTCCAATGAAACTGTCTATGGTGTTTATGGCCAAAATACTCAGTCCACAGACAAGTTCTACTTGCCCGTGAGTTATTTATTCCTCCTAAATACACACCATATAACCGGCAGATGAAAAAAAAAAGGATGCCGACACTTTAAACCCATCTCCTAAATCTCCCATTAGGGGTCTCCACAGTGGATCATCCGTCTCCATACCCCCCTGTCCTCTACATCTGCCTCTTTCAAACAAACTACCTGCATGTCTTCCCTCACCACATCCATAAACCTTCTCCTTGTTCTTCCTCTTTTCCTCCTTCCTGGTGGCTCCATCCTCAGCATTCTCCTACCGATATACCCCATGTCTCTCCTCTGCACATGTCCAAACCATCTCAATCTTACCTCCCTCACCTTGTCTCTTAAACGTCCTACATGCTCTGTCCCTCTAATAAACTCGTTTCTAATCCTGTCCTTCGTCGTCACTCCCAACGAAAACCTCAACATCTTCAGCTCTGCTACCTCCAGCTCCACCTCCTGTCTTTTACTCAATGCCACTGTCTCTAAACCATACAACATCTCAGGTCTCACCACAGTCCGATAAACTTTCCCTTTCACTCTCGCAGATACTCTCCTATCACACTTTCTGGTGAAATCCTATGGGTAATTTACAGTCTGAAATGGAAAACCATCCACATGTACAAAAAGTTAAAAGAAGCTGAAATCTTCTGCATGGATGAAGAAGGAAAATTCTTCAGATGTTATATATAGACACTCGCTATATAGGCGCTGTTATTTTTTCCAGGAGAGGCTTCGCCAGATACGCTTTTTGATGTTCTTGAGAAATCTTGAGGAATCTCTCAGTTTAAAACAAACTACTGTAGCCTCACACCTGTCCCTCATACTAATGCGCTGAATACAAACACACAATAGTACACGATTGTTAATACTAATGTAGAGAGATGGTGTAGTATTAGTACAGAAAAATACTGTACATTAATGTTAATATAATATAATCTGTACAGTATATGTTAATCATGGGTGAGGATTTTGTCTATTAATCTTTAATTTTTCTAAAATTAGAGAAATTAATATAGGACACTGCCACCTCCTGGTATGGAGAATTGTCTTCTTTTCTTGTGGATATACAGTAGATCATATGCTGTACATATGCAGTCCTGGTAGAAGTGTTCATTGTAGGCAGCAGAATGTAATAACCATCTTTATCGGCATTAAGTCACAGCAATGTGAAAAGCACAGAGATCAAATCCTGGGAAATGCAGCACATAGGACTGAGACAGTTAGAAACTAAGTAATACTTCAAATCCCAAAATGGTTTTTGGGGTAGCAGTATTGCTTAGAAGGATGTCTCTGCCAGTGTGTTTGGGATTGATTTTTCCAAATTCTTCTATTGATTTTCAAGCTTTCAGCTCCAGTCCTTGAACACCATTGAACCTTCCGGCTTTTGAGAAGAGAGAAAAAGACAGATGACATGTTTTTAGATTGAAGAAAATTGAGCAGTAGCACCTTTTTCGATGTTTCAGTGGAGAACAGATAGTGACACAAATTGATCAAATAATCCAATAAGAATGGAGTTCATTTCCTTCGAACATTCTTTCCCCTTTTTTAGGTTTTTATTTCTTTATTTCTTTTTCTTCAACACTTTATTGCATTTCATGCTTCTTTTGCTAATTTATTTTATTCCCTTTTATAAAGCTTTTTAGAATTCTGCCTTTTTATCATTTTGAGTATAAAAAAATCTTCATCAATTATAAAATTCTCCCCAAAAATCAACATTTTGGACTGTATAAATCAGCATATTTTTCTCAGTCACATACTAGCCATGCTTCACAAATGATTGAATAGGTTTGAATGAACATAAAGCTTACATTAATGCTGAATAATAATTCTGGAAAGTTTCGTTAAAGCAAGTGATGAATAATAGCAATATGTTCATTCAACCCTTCTTGTTTGCTCTCAGATCAAAATTCTGCTTTGCTCTTGTTAAGCCAATGTATATTAAAATCACAAATACATTTGCTTTCACTGTAATTAGTGTAAAAAAAGTTCTCAAAGGATTTGAGAAGAATTCCACTCATGCATTCCAGTTCATCCCAGAGCAATTCAATAGGTTTAGGTACGGTTACTGGGCAGGCCATTCCAAGATAGATAACACTCAAACCATCTGTTTTCTCTTTAAATAACATTTCCAAAGCTTGGACATATGCTTGTTTTGTTGTATGGTAAATTTGGTTCTACTTAGTTGCAGTCTAGGTGGAATTGCATGGTGCTCAAATTATGGAATGGTTGCCATGTTGGTTTCTTTCAACTGGAATTAGTTTTCAACCTTCTCTGCTCCAAACCATTAATCTTCCACCACATTTTCTTTCCTGTTCTTTGTCTCTTACATAAATTCTTCTATTAAAAACAAAAAATGTCCAATTTGGACTCATCTGTCCACAAACGTTTCTTCTATTCATACGTTCAACCTCCATTTAGTCATTTGTGCTCATCAGAAGAACATTTCTTGTTGCTTTGATAAAATTGTGAATGCTTTAGTACGTTAGTTTCCACTCGATTTTGGAATGTGTTTGTAGAGATTTGTGCTCATTCAGCTACGAGAGTGTTAGTCAAGTCAAGTACTGATGTAGGTGATGTGAGGAGGCCTGCGGTGCAGTCAGCATTCATATTCATCCCAAAGGTGTTTAAGAGGGTTGAGGTCAGAGCTCTATATCAGGCCACTCAGGATCTTCCACTCCAACCCATGTAAAGCATATCTTCTTACAGTCTTCCACACATGGTGAGATTTGAGTACACAGGATTTCTTCTATACCCATGTGTTAGAGATGAAGTGGATAGAGATTTAGATGGAAAATCGATCGGGTATTACTTTAACCGTGTTATCCTCTTTAACTTTAACGACTACTGTATATCAATCCACCTCAGACTTCACATCAATACACTTGTCATAAAATCATCTGTGTACTTTAAACTGTATGACTGTGTCTTCATCAAGTTTCTCCCATATCTTATGACTGCACCTTGTCTTTCGTTTGCAGAAATCAAACCTGATTAGTCACTTTTGCTCTTTCAGTACTTCATCTACAGCTGCATCCTGGGCCTCGTTTCTTGTTCGGTGTTTCTGAGGATTAATTATGAGCTGAAGATGGTGATCATGTTGGCTGCTGTGGTGGCCTACAACATCATCATACTGCAGACCCATGCTGCAGTGCTGGACAAGTACAGCATGGCTCTCTATAAGGACAAGCCAATAGACAGGTAGCACACACATACTGTACACACACACAGGGGCACGGAGGTGAGACAGAAAATTGGCAGGGCAATTTTCCCAGGTGGCAACAGAAAAAAATCCAGCAACGTCAATAAGTTCCAGGATTATGAGTGACAGATGTTAAGATAGCGAGCTTAGTGTAGATTGCACTGAATTGATTTGTTTCCAAATGACTGACAGCAGAGCTGTGGGTTCTGTGCAAGTAATTTAAACTGCTTTCGTTTAAGCCAAACCACACGTGAAAATCTTTTACTCCGTTCGATTTTCTTCTGTCAGTTTGCCATCATTTGTCCGTACTTTACTTTTTACTGTTCACTGGTCAGTGATGAAGTTGCGTTGCAGCCCTGCACTTTAAAACTTTCTGTACAATATAGATACAATCAGCTCTTTATTTTTTTTTTTTAGAATAAAAGCTGGAATAAAGGAAGCAGTAAACAGCAGTAAACGATCTACAAACTTTTCTATGCTTAAAACTTTAGCACAGGTTAAAAAAAAAAAAACAGGATTCACCATAATCAATATATATTTTTATTTATTTATTTGTTATATGGACTGCGCATGTAGGACGTTTTGAAGACAAGGTGAGGGAGGTGAGATTGAGATGGTTTGGACATGTTCAGAGGAGGGACATGGGGTATATCAGGAGAAGAATGCTGAGGATGGAGCCACCAGGAAGGAGGAAAAGAGGAAGGCTAAGGAGAAGGTTTATGGATGTGGTAAGGGGAGAAATGCAGGTAGCTGGTTTGCAAGAGGCAGATGTAGAGGACAGCTGTGAAGAAGAGGAAGATTGCCAAAGTCATATGTGATAAAAGTATTGGGACACCAGCTTTTTACTATTTGTGGGTCTTCACTAAACCTTGTTACCAAGTTGAAGGCACACATTTGTATTGGATGTTTTTAGATGCAGTAGCATTACATTTTATTTCATTTGAACTTGGAGACGCAAACCTGCTCCAGCATGTAAATGCCCCTGTGCACAATGCCACACCAATAAATTCTGCTTTACATACTTTTGGAGTAAACGATCTTGATTTTCCTGTACTGTATATAGATATGCAGTTCTGACCTCAACTCTATTGAACACCATTGGGATGAATTGGAATGCTGAATAAACACAAATTCCCACAAGCACACTCCAAAATCGAGTAAAACACCTTCCCAGAAAAGTGGATGTTATTATAACAGCAAATGGGGACATTCAAAAATAAATCTCAGAGTCAGGTGCTCACAAACTTTTGTCAATATAGTGTATGTTAGCGCAAGTGCATTAACAAAAACCTATAGTATGAATGATTTTTGCCATCAGAGCTGTTTTACTTTTAGAGAGAGAAGGTAGAGAGATAAAAGGTATAAGTGGTCTGAAAAGTGCCTACTATCTTAAATAATTTTATAAATAAATAAACCCCTTTGAAGCTTTTTTGTTGTTTATCAAGGTTGAACCTTTGCCAGTTTGAGAGATTATGATTATGTTTTAGGAAAACACTCAATTCAAGCCTTTTACACCTTATAAACTATCAGGGCATATTTCCTAATAGAAAGACATGATATAATTTGGTTTCCATCTCCAAAGAATTTCTATTTCTATTTCTATTTCTATTTCCTCAATATTTACACACTATACTTTCATTTTGGATGAATAAGTAGTTAGAGAGGAAAACATTTCTCCTGAAAATGACAACTAGAGGTTGGCAAGAGATGGCAGTATTTTGTCTCCAAATTTACAAATCTTTAAAAGAAGGCCAGAAGATAGCCATGTCAGTGTGGGAAACTGACTGAGTGAGAGATATTTACCAACAAATTCAACAAATATGCTGTTTTTCCTCTAAAAGCCCTGGTAGAGCACATGACATCATAGACTCCATTGCCAAGAATCTGCATCTGTCTCATGGTCAGATCTTTCAGCAGGTTGATGATTCAAAATGTACTGTATATTTAAATCCACACCAAAAAAATGGTTCAGTGACCACAAAATCAAGTTTTTGGCATTGCAATCCCAGTTGCCTAATCATTTTAAAAGCCTGTGGTATGAGCTGAAGCATAGAGAAGCCTGGAGATACACCAATCAGGCATAACCTTACCTCTTCATCATGGCACCTGTTAGTGGGTGGGATATTTTTGTTATTATTTGTCCTCAAAGTTGACATGTTAAAAGCAGAAAAAATGGGTGAGAGTAAGAATTTGAGAGAGTTTTACTAATAGTGATGTCTAGATGACTGGGTCAGAGCCTCCAAAGCTGCACCTCTTGTGGGATGTTCCCAGTCTGCAGTGGTATCTATCAAAAGTGCTCCAAGGAAGGAACAGTGGTGAAGCCGTGACAGGGTCATGGGCAGACAAAGCTCATTGATCGTGCATGTGGAAAACGAAGGCTGGTCCGTGTGATCTGGTCCAACAGACGAGCAACTCTACCTCAGATTGCTGAAGAAGTTCATGCTGTTCAATGCATTATGGGTAGGGACTGTTTTGGCAGCAAAAGGAAGACCAAAACAATATTAGGCAGGTCATAAAGTAATGCCTGATTGGTGTATTGTATTGTATTAGATTGTATATTATATTATAACTGACTGATTAATACCTAAAGCTCAGTTTTTTCCCTCTCAAATGTAGTAAATTAAATTTTTTAGAAAGCAGGTTCACTGATAAGAAGGATGTTGTCTCTAAGTGCATTTTTTTCTTACCTCTTTTATTCTATCTTTTCTCCTGCACTTTGCCAGATGACTCAGAGATGCCTGACAGCATCCGGCAAAAACCTATGTAGATTTGTGCCTCTGTTGACCAGGGCACTTATAAAATCACATCCATCAAACCCACCCGAGGCGCTGTTGAGAAAGATCTATCTTCTCAACCAACCTGCTGGAACAAAAGATCAACTTTTTTTTTTCCCCTGATTGCTATTTTCCTTCTCTTCTTGACTTACCCAGACCCGGCGTTCTGAAAGACTTGAAGACGATGGGTTCTGTCTCGCTCTTCATCTTCTTCGTCACTCTGCTTGTCCTGGCGAGGCAGGTGGGTCCTTGTTTCAATACAATACACTTAATGGAGACTTTCCCCAGAGCACAAAATAACTGTCCTTTATTTGTAGTGTTTTTTTGTTGTTGCTTTTTTGGGGGGGAGATGATCAGGATAACCATAGATACAGTCTCAGCGATATGTTAATTTAAATATTCAGGCATAGCAGATACATTAGATCTTCCGAGTCTAGTCACGTTAGTCATGAAATTATTCCATTATTGCACAAAGCCAAACAATGTAAGAAGGACATAATGTCATGACATAAAGACTGGAGTGCCAATATATATACCATGCAGAACCAGCAGATCGCAAACCACCAATTACAGCACTGACCTTTAGAGTCTGGGTCTAATCTAGTTTGTTCGCAATGATGCCCTGATATACCAGGAAAGGTCACCAATATACTGTATAGAATTAATGGGTGTGTATTGAGTTGTCTCTATTTTTCTTGTAACAGAATGAATATTACTGTAGGTTAGACTTCCTGTGGAAGAACAAGTTCAAACGGGAATGCGAGGAAATTGAGACAATGGAGAACCTGAACCGGGTGCTGCTGGAGAACGTGCTTCCGGCCCACGTGGCGGAGCATTTCCTGGCTCAAACCTGGAAGAATGAAGTGAGTATATGATCATCAACTGCGGCTAGTGTACACAATATCTAAAGCGTAACATTGCAAAGAAAATGCGATTTGTATACCTTATATCTTTTCTCTTTTTTTGCAGGATCTCTACCACCAGTCGTACGACCTGGTGTGTGTCATGTTCGCCTCCATCCCGGACTTCAAGGAATTCTACACAGAGTCGGATGTGAACAAGGAGGGACTGGAGTGTCTCAGGCTCCTCAACGAGATTATAGCGGATTTTGATGAGGTACAGGATGCCGTTGACACACGTTCGGCCCGCTCGCTGTATATCTCGCTGCTGTCAGCTTCGGTTTCAATTACACTTTGAAACACCACATGAGAAATGAAAAACCCGCTGGTGTCGAGCTGTAATCTGTGATCTCGGAAACAACGATCTGGTATTAATAGTAATTAAACTCTAACAAACAAAAAAGATGAAGAATTTAGACAAAAGTTTCTGAACACCTGGCCATTAGATTTTTAGAAATTGCTTTTAAAAAAATCCTCTTCCACATTTGCTCTTATAATAACTACCACTGTTCTGGGAAGATGCTCCACTAGGTTTTGAGTGAGATTGTAGAGATTTAGTAGTTAGTAAAGTCAGGTGCTGATGTAGGTGTAGTAAGGAGGTTTGGGGTGCAGTCATTGTTCCAATTCATCCTAAAACTGTTCAGTAGGGTTGAGGTTAAAACTCTACACCAGACCACTCAAGATCTTCCACTCCAAACCAGTTAAGGCATATCTTTGAGCTGGCCTTGTGCAAATAGGAATTATTACAGGTTTGAGTCTCCTAGTTCAAGTGAAATTTAATGCTACAACATCCACAGACATTTCAATTTGTAGTAAGAGTTTGTGGAAGAGCCAAAGTTTGGCTGGAAAAGTCAGACTATATGGACTTTGGGTTGCCGTAATATCAGAGTATCAATAAAGATATGAGATCGTTATCTGTTTAATTAGATACTAGCAACACACTGCATATTTATGTTTTACAATTAACATTAGCACTGTTAATAAGATTTTTTTTAATTCGAAATAACAGCTTTTCTTTACAAAAGTGGACTCATTCGTGAGGATCATTACAAACTAAGAGCGAGCAGTTAAATAATGTCCACAAAAAATTTACTTTCATTTTTTAATTGCTTTTTTATATATCTTTTGGTCTGTGGCTATAATAACAATGAAACTATACTAAACATTACATTTTTATTGACTTTCTGCAATGATTGCACAGTTATGTATTTGCAATCAATAATGTGAACACTGTTGTTATGCTGTTTTAAATCACAATGAAAGCTTTTAAAACCATTAAGCATGACCCTATTATTTCCACTCAAAATCTTTCTCATTGCCAGTTACTGTCCAAACCTAAATTCAGTGGCGTGGAGAAGATAAAGACGATTGGTAGCACATACATGGCTGCTACTGGATTAAACATACCTCCCGGAGGGGATTATGCCCAGGTGAGCTTCTATAATCAAATGTGATATTAAAACCATTTCTTTTGCCTCTTGCAGTTTGCCCTCTGTTTTAAGTTGCCGCTGTCCTTGGTGCTGAACTTTCCCTTTCAGCTTGCCTCGAGACCTCAGCTATAGGGAGCATTAGGAACGAATTTCTTTACTTCCATAATTATATCAAGATCCAAGAAGAAACAGGACCAGCCTTTTCATCCTTTTTTATTTAATCTTTGCCAGTCTGTCTGTCTTTCTATGTATGTATCTATCTATCTATTTTTAATATTGAGTATGAATCTTGTTCGCTTTTTCAAGGATCATGACCGGCAGTACATGCACATTGGCACGATGGTTGAGTTTGCCTTCGCTCTGGTGGGGAAACTTGATGTAATCAATAAACATTCCTTCAATGACTTCAGGCTGCGTGTGGGTAAGGACGGGTTATACAATAGCGCTGATGATTTTTGAAACCTGAAGGCATGGATTCATTTCTAGAACAGCACAGTTCTGGTAGTTACAGCTGTAATTCAGATTTAGAACTCACTCTCTTTAATAAGTTATTGTTTTTATAGTAACAGTTGGCAGATACGCCTCATATAAACAGATTCAAAGGCATTTATTTAACCAAAAGAAATGTAAATGCTGACATTTATGTGGCAAAAAGCTTTCTGATGAAAAACATGTGCAGGATGTAATATTTAGAAAAGAAGTCTTCAGTGTCACTGCTATGTAACGATCAACTTTGAACCATGGATTTTTTTCCTATAATTGCACATCCTATCGTGTTTTATTTCTAAATTAAATAATACTTTCCCCTTGCCTAAATATAAATAGGGCTGACATATGCTACAAACTATCTGGACACCAGACCAGATCACACCCATGTACTTGTTGAACATCTCATTTCAGATTTATTTCTCCTTTGCTCCACTATTCTGTGAAGGCTTGTGGTTTGGATTTGAGTTCATTCAGCTACAAGAGCAAGATTAGTGAGATCATTATTTAAGTCATGTTTTCCGGTTTATCCCTAAGGTGGGTCTTCCACACGTACTTCACAGAGCTCACTTTGTGTACAGGACCATGCTGGAACAGGAAACTGTAAAGCTACAGTATGAGGATGCATTCTACAACTCTGTGAAAACACTTTAAATAATGTATGAGTGTAATGGCCAGGTGTCCGTGAAATTTTGGCCCCAATAGTGTACATTAAACTTCATCATTGACTATTCGTCTGTAAATTATGTCTATTCAGCTGTGGGCTTTCTGGAATCAAGTCCTCTAAGAATGCAGGATGGGTAATCAGACTTAATGCAAGCCCCTTCTTGCTAGTAATAGCGCTGCTTTCCACTGGCACAACGCATCAAAGGTCAGTATAAAGGTATAAACCCCTTTAGTCCTGTTCTGTTCCAGCCAAAATAACCAATTAAAATGTTGTATTTACTAGGAGTAGAACAAATAAGCCTGACTATCCTAAAAAATGAAACAGGTTTTAGACCTCTAATCAACACTGAAAATCCTTTTTTATTTTTACATTGCAGAGATCACATCACTGAAATAAACTAGCTGAATAAAAATAACTGGTTTTTGAGAGTCAGGAAAGCAAAATAAAAAAAAAATAAGGTGATTTCAGTTGCTGTCACATTCGCTGCATCTCTTATTATACTCCCACACCTGGGAACAACAGACACTATGAGAAGCCCTGCAGAACAGTGGCTGGGTTTCCACTGGAAGGTTTATTAACTGGGGCAGTTTTGAAGATTTCTCCTGTGATCCAAAGCAATGACACTGAAGACTTCTATTAATTTTTCAAAACAAGCATCTCATTACAGGAAACCACATTCGTTCGTTTCTTTTCTTTCTTACACATCAACACTTTTTTTAAGACTCGGATCATGTGGCCCGTCCACCATACAAGCCTGTGACAGCTGTTACCATAGGAACGATGGGAACTCAATATGGCAAACCTATAATTTATACTCTTCCAGCTGTGCTGTTAAAAACAATTCAGTTTTCCAATTTGGGGATTCCAACATGCTATGGTTTAGGTGTACTTTGAAATTATATGATTATTTACAGCATCCATTAATAAATACTGAACAGAGCTACAAAGTCGTGTGTTTGATTCTTCTCAGGAATAAACCATGGCCCAGTGATCGCAGGGGTAATCGGAGCACAAAAACCGCAGTATGATATCTGGGGTAACACAGTAAATGTGGCCAGCAGGATGGAAAGCACAGGGGTTCTTGGAAAAATACAGGTACATTCTGTTCTATATAAACTAGATTGTCATGTCAGCGTTCTATATTTTAGTTTCTTCTGCTGCTTTGATGTACCCTTTAGTGTTATTTTGTCATTTATTGTATCACAAAAATTGTCTTAAATCAACAGGCTGTAAAGCCTGACACTTTGAGTTCATCAAAAATCCATATATAAATTACTTTATATTTGGGGTTTAATGGTACACAAAATTCACGGTTCAGTATGAAAAATAGGGTTACAAGTACATATGTCGGTTTTTATGTCATGGTCGGTTTAATTTCGGTACAGTTAGGGGAAGAAATGCAACAGATAAAATTGCTTGGGTTTTTTTTGGTTGATGTGTATTAACATTTCTGAACATCAGCTGTCAACATTTTTAAACAAAATTTAAATAATAAATTAAAAAAGCAGCTTGGTTAAATCATATATCAAATAATATATAATATAAAAATAAATGATTTAAAAATAACAGAATGTCATTTTATTGATCAAATTAAAAAAGCAAATGAAAAATTTCATTTAAAAGTTTACATTTGTTAGACCCTATTTTGGAAAATACAGATATGTGTGTGTTGTACATTTAATATTTACTTTTCTAAACAAATGTAACTGTTAGCATACTTCAAAAAACGTCTTAATTGCTTCCATCCTTCGTTCATTCACTCCCGCGATGTGTGGACTTATCAGGATTTTTTTCCTTTTAAGAAAAATTCTTGAAACTGGACATAAAACACAAAACAATCCATATTGCTAGACTGTCGTAAAAAAATGAAAGTGACAGCGATTTCACGCATAAACAAAATACAATATAAGTTTTACAACGCAATACAAAATCTTATTTCCGGTAAGGAGTGAGTAATAACAGTGACACTGCGCTAACTCTAGTTCAAGTTTTATACCCCTGGCATTGTTGTGTATGTTTTCGAATTTAATAATAATAATTATAATTTTTTTTTAATTGTTGTTGTTGTTGAACTCTAGGTGACAGAGGAAACGAGTCGGATCCTCCAGACTCTCGGCTACATGTGCTCATGTCGAGGGATCATCAACGTGAAAGGGAAAGGTGACCTGAAGACTTTCTTTGTACACACCGAGATGAGCAGATCCTTATCACAGGGGACTTTAATGCCTTGACCGTCTCGTCTTACACTTCTTTTGTTTCTCTCTCTCACACAACATGAACAAAAAAGGGACAGTTTTACAGCAAACTTCATCTCAACCAGTCATTACCACAATAAACCAACAGAGCTTCGTTTTTCACTATGGATTGTATGGACTTAATATGTGAACAGGCAAGCAAAGCACTGTGTGTGTGTGTGTGTGTGTGTGTGTGTGTGTGTGTGTGTGTGTGTGTGTGTGTGTGTGTGTGTGTGTATGACTTGAAGCAAAACAGCTGGCATCTGTCAAATATTTGTGTTCATGTTTTGCTGCCATCATTTTCTTATCCATTAAAGAGTTTCTATATAAACATCTCTGGGTCCATTTATAGAGGGAGGCTTTTGCACATTACAGATTTTTTTCTCAGATCAGAAATGAAATTCTCAAAACTACTTGTTCAACCTCCACATCATGTAGTCACTCGTGCACATCAAAAAAATCGTTGCTTTCAACAAATTGCAATGCTTTATTACGTTCATTTAATAGATTGTGTACGATTGTCTGCTTATTAATTGTTTGTCATGTTGATCAAAATATGTTATACCGGTTTTCACCTGATTAGTCTTAGACCCCAAAACATCTCGGCATCAATTAATTGTACAAATCACAAAATGGTTACAGTAATCCCCCCGATTCGTCGAATCTCGCACCCCCAGTTTATTGTGGACACATATATAATCTGTTGATTTTCCTGGTCTCTAGCTGAGAGCACAATAGAGCAATAAACTTATAGGGAATTGTTTTAATGGAGTTATATGTTGAAATAATGAAATGTATTAATAAAAATATAATTACTAATTATAAAATGAAGTAAAATTCTAATACAGTACAGTACAGAAGGTAAAGAATATGGAGATGTGTATGGAGATGAGGTCATAGGACACTTCAACCAATAAACAAGAGGAGAATCTACGCATAGGCTACTACAGAACTGTACAGTACATGTATTCACTATTAATGTAATCCAGTGTACTGTATTTCTATTAATTTACACAAAATTCATCTCGCTATATACTTGCAAATGTTTTCTGTGTGTATTTAAAGTGTGTGGGAAGATGATTTACAGCTTAAACAATAGAAAATAAGCTTTTCTGCAATAAACGGGGGGTTACTGTAAACCAGTTGTCTAAATGCGTGAAGCTTAAGTTTCTTTAAAAAAAGATTTTTGTCTTGAATTGGTAAATGATGAGTCTTAAATTTTACTAATGAAGGGAAGATCAACAACGGATCACCTAGTTCTCTAAAATAGGCTTTAAAATAGACCCACATACAGTAACGTGTAACTTTACTTTATCTTGAAGTTTATTTTTAACGGATAAGAAGTACTTTATTAAAGAGCAATACTAAATATACAAGAGAAAGTAAGACAGGTCTCTTAAAATGAACAAGTAATTTGGTTTTAAGAAAAATGTATATTTTATTGCTGAAATTGTATAAAATAATATCTGTAATAACTAAACCCATTAAGTGCATTTAATTGCCATATTACATCAAAATACAAATATCTTGATGAAAAAATCATACATAGAAATTAATTTTAGATCATTACAAAACTAACAATAATTCTTGTAATCCCAACTTTATTTCTTGTAAACATCCAACATTTCTGGTGCATCCACCAGTAACCGTGTTGTGGGTCTGAAGTTTGAAGCTGTTGGTGTATGAACGAGTTTTCAATCTGCTTCATGTCTCTGGTTCCGTCTCCTCCAGAGCTGATTGTTAGACAGAGTTCTCTCCAGGGATCAGAGGCTCAGTTTGAGACCATGTGATTCTACTGATTGTGGACTATTTCATATTCAATGTGTAAATGGGTGCTACAGAGGGGGTGACGCTCCTCGATTGGCTAAAAAAGTGGGAATTGCGAGAAATAAAGTCAGAATTGCAAAAACTTTTTTCGGAATTAGGTTTTTTTTTTTTTAAGGTTGCGAAAACAGGCTTTCATACAGTATAAATCTTCTCTTCGCCCCTCACTGTTTTCTTTTTTTTCCTCCATTTTTTTATTCTGCAGTGTGTATTACCTGTCCAGGGTACTCCAGAGTTTAGCAGGTGGTGCGTCAGTAATAATGGTCTGTAGGGAAACACAACGCTCCCTGTGTAATTAAATAGACTAAACAAATAATTTGATTATTTATATATATTTATAATTATTTGTATAATTACTCGAGTTACTTGAGGAATGATTACATTCATAAACCAAACCAAAGTTTACCTCAGACAATACTGAAACTGTGCACCGTCATACTGACAACATGATAAAACATTTTGTTTGTGTACGCTGATCTGATGGAAATATGTTAATTGACACAAATACTTTTGAGAGATGAACTAAGGATTTTGAGAAAAGTACAGGTTTTTGCAAATAATCAATTGTGTTGTGCTGTTTGAACAAATTGTTTTGAGAAATGCACTTGCTGATTCATCAATCATGAGTACGATACATTAAGAACAATATTTGTATTTCTATTAGCTGCATTGATCATCTCAATAAAAACAGTCAGCGCTGCTACTGAGATCTGCTGTTTGGGGTTATTTGCTGAAACTAGAGAGGGAGAGTCTGTAAAACTCTGCACGGGCAAACTGGCAGGCCGACATGATCGACACCGGTGGCAACCTTTAGCTGTATTTGGATAAGTAAAAGCGTGGCTACAGGTCTGGAGCGCTCATAGAAAAATGATTACAAAAAAAGCGAAAAAGTGAATACAAAGTGGTTCAAAGGTGAAATGAGTTTTTAAGGATTAAAAAACTAATAAATAATAAATATTCAACAAAAATCTAAATTAAAAATTGAAAACCAATAATTAAGAAAAAATGAGTTTCCAATGTGACATGGTGTAATTAAATTCTATTGAGGGATCAAAAGAAATGTAAGTTGTTGAATTTTTTTCTGGAAGTAGCTGTTCTCAGTCCAAATACCTTTACATCTAAAAAGAATGAATGGAATTTATTTATTTATTGATTGATAGATGGATGGATGGATGGATGGATGGGTGGATGGATGGATGGATGGATGGATGGATGGATGGATCAATTAATGGATGGATGGATAGATGAATGGATGTATTGGGGAATAGATAGACGGATTCATTGATAGATGGATGGAATAATGGACAGCTGTATTAAGGGATTACATGGATGGATGGATGTATGGATGGATGGAAGAAAGAATGAATAAATAAATGGATGGATGGATTGGGGATTGGATGAATGTATCTTTTGTCAGGACTTGAGAATGACCATCCACTCTGACAGAGTTTGACCACTTTAGCCTTAAAGCAGGTTTCTGGTTACACTTCATGGAATCGATTTAAAGTTCTCAATCCATTGTGCTCAGAGCTCAAGTGGTGTTCATGGTCGAAGCTTTTATGAATTTCTTTAAAGATTTCAGGGTTCCTTAGGAACAAAAGATTCTAAAAAGGGATACTTTTAGTGTGTATCACAGACGAGCAGATACAATGGGAAGAAAGGAAGAAAATGGATGATCATGAGGATGTTGAGAAGAATAAAAGGCATGTCCTGCTGAAATGGACAGCAACCGTGATGTGATTTTTATCTGAATAGAAAAATACACTTTAAACTCAAACTCTCAACTGAAACAGTAAATGTGTTTATATTGAAATTTTCTGTGGTTCTGGTGCTGCACTGCTGTTTGGTAGGAATTTGTCGTTATACCTGTGATAATTGTGTCGTGCTTTTTGTAAAAGAGGACACGAGCTTGCTGGTGTGGTTACAAAACAAGACAAACAGTCAGTTATGTTAACGCCTAAAAACGTAAGCTTTAGATTTGGCTCTGTTTGTTGAGGATCTTTGTAATGAGTTTGTTGTGTTTGGAACCGTGTTAGCGTAAAATCAATCAAATGTAGTCCCTTAACTCCTGCACCTGTCTCTCTCTCTCTGTGTGTCCTTGCATGTCTCTCTCTCTGTCCCTTTCTGTCCTTCTGTGTCTCTCTCTCTCTATGTCTCTCTCTCTCTGTCCTTGTGTGTCTCTCTTGCTGTCTCTTTCTATCCTTGTCTGTCTCTCTTTCTGCTTCACTCTCTTTCCTTGTGTGTTTCTCTTTCTGTCTCTCTCTCTTTCCTTGGGTGTCTCTCTTTCTGTCACTCTCTGTCATTGTGTGTCTCTCTATCTATTGGTGCATATGTGTGTATCACCTTCTCTGTTTTCAATATTTATATCTCTCACTGTGTGTGTGTGTGTGTGTGTGTGTGTGTGTGTGTGTGTGTGTGTGTGTGTGTGTGTGTGTGTGTGTGTATCGTCTGTCTTTCCCTGTGTTTGTGTTTCAGTCGGTTCCTTTCTTAGAGTTTTGTAAATAGTCTGGCCCTCTGCTTTTCTGTCTGCCTCTTTTCTCTCTCTAACCCTCTGTTGTGTGTCTGTCTGTCGTTCTTTCTTTGTGTCTATGTCTTAGTCTGCATTTTGTGTGTCTCTCTCTCTCTCTCCTCTCTCTCTCTCTCTCTCTCTCTCTCTCTCTCTCTCTCTCTCTCTCTCCTTAGATCTATCGACTTTCTCCAATTCTGTCTGTCCGTCTGTCTCTCTCTCTGTTCAGTTGTCTATGTTTGTTGTGTATATGTGTGTTTCTCTCTCTCTCTCTCTCTCTCTCTCTCTCTCTCTCTCTCTCTCTCTCTCTCTGTCTGCCATTTTACTCAAATTGTCCCTGTGTCCTACTCTGTTCGGCTGTCTATGATTGGTGTGTGTGTTTCTGTTTGTCTGTCTGTCTGTTAATATCTCTCTCTCTTTCTCTCTGTTGTGTGTCTGTCTGTTTTTCTCCTTTTGTTTCTGTGTCTCAGTCCGGGATTGGTGTGTGTGTGTGTGTGTCTGTGTCTGTGTGTGTCTGTCCGTTTGCGCACTCTCTCTCTCTCTCTCTCTCTCTCTCTCTCCCTCCCTCTCTCTCTCTCTCTCTCTCTCTATCTATCTCTCTCTAACCAAATAAACCAGACTATCTGCATGTTGCATGACGGTGTTGCCATTAGGTAATATTATTTGCACTCATCCATCACATCACAGTTCATTGTGTGATTTCATGAGTTGTTCAGGACTTTAGGAAATGTACTAAAGTTATTCATGAAATGGTCATACAGCCAATAACAGTGTAACAGTGCACTGTATATTAATCAGTGTTGTAATGTATAAGAACACAAGGGTTGTTCTTTATTCTGGTGACAGAAGAATTTAGCCTCAGATTGTTAGCGAGTTTCGCAACTTTGCCATCTACTACCTCAGGATTCAGGAAATATCTCCTTTTTTGGGGTTAGTTTTGTCTGTGCGATGCAAAGCTTAATACAGACAGTGTAAAATGTGTTTTTGACTTGGTTTGGGTTCATTCATCCATTTTCTTCTTTCATGGTAGAAAGACTTCAGTTACAAAAGCCAAAGGAAGTAACATTATTTTCGGTTTGATATATGAGCATTTTTGAAGCCTTGTCCATGAGCTGTAAACGGACATATAGTGCACTTAATATGTATTAGTGTATAACATTGCACCACTTAATACGTTCCTGAGGGAACTCATACCGAATGCAATCCTTTTTACGTGCGGAACATAATCTGAGTTCCCTCAGGAATGCATTAAGTGGTGGACCACAAGTTTGTTTAGTCTCCGCCTTCACTTTTGTGTATTGTCATTGTTTTTTTGTTTTTTTGTATTCAATTTAAAAACATAGACAATAAGGCCAGGGGTATAAAAAAAAAAAGTAGAGTTAGCGCAGTGTCACTGTGGCTGCTCGCTCCGTACCGGAAATAAGAGTTGTATTGCGTTTTAAAGTTTAGATCCTTTTAAGAGAAATTCTTAAAACTGAACATTAAAATACTAATGAATTTATATCACTAGTGTTTATTTGCAGTGCGGGAAATAAAATCTGAGCTTTACAACACAATTCAACTTTCAATTGTATTTCAATTAATCAATTTAATTTGAGCCAATCGATTACATGATTAAATCAATATAATAAAAACGTGTATTGCATTAATTTGATATATTCTATTTTGTTTATATTTCGTTGGGAGTGATGAGGATGGACAAGATTAGAAATGAGTTTATTAGAGGGACAGCACATGTAGGACGTTTTGGAGACAAGGTGAGGGAGGGAAGATTGAGATTGTTTGGACATGTGCAGAGGAGGGACATGAATTATATTGGTAGGAGAATGCTGAGGATGGAGCCACCAGGTAGGAGGAAAAGAGGAAGGCCAAAGAGGAAGTTCATGGATGTGGTGAAGACATGCAGGTAGTTGGTGTGAAAGAGGCAGATGTAGAGGACAGGGGGGGTATGGAGACGGATGATCCGCTGTGGCGACCCCTAATGAGAGCAGCCGAAGGAAGAAGAAGATTCTATTTTCCTTTAACTGTTTTTATTTATTATTTGCGACTGACAATTAACCAAAACCCTGAAATAAAAATCGACAACGACACACACTGTGTATTTAATGTATCGTTACACCCCTAGTGTATATGTAGCACACAGAGGTAAGGATTCACTTCGAATTTTCTACCTGCAGCTTTTAGGTTCACACACTAACTATAACATAGAGAACACTACAATTACTCATGTAATAGACTGACCATTTTGCTTTCCTTTTTAATGTTTCTGAAGAAAATGTCCCCAATTTGTCATTAAAAACCTTTACACATCCTTCTTACAGAAAGAAACATTGCAGCAAAAGCCCACAGCTCTTGATTTGCACTTTTCATTATCCATCAGATAAAATCAACTTGGTTTAATTTCTCTGCTCCCTTTTCAGTCCATCACAAGCAGAGTCAAGATCTTTATAAATAGTTGTTTTCTTTTTCTTTCTTTTTTTTTTTAATACAATATCTGTGCATCGCTTAATGAAAGCGTTTAAAGAGACAAACACACGGCCTACTCTTTTGTTGTTGTTGGTTTTGACATTTCCGAGAAGTGCTCTCAGAAAGTGCTTATCGAGTACTTACTTCCCAGCGTCACTTCAAAATCTAGGTTAGCCACTTCATAACATTATTTCACGTGTGTGTGTGTGTGTGTGTGTGTGTGTGTGTGTGTGTGTGTGTGTGTGTGTGTG